>CP135568.1:1951619-2085023 GCA_032401905.1 Swietenia macrophylla | reverse complement strand
AAATGAATAAGTTAATGTCCTAAAAAATTGGCATTAATTTTTTGAAAATTTCTTAAAATATTAATATTAATTTTTTAAGTATTATTTTTTATTTTAATTGTTTAACTAAAATTTAGATAAATGTAATATAGAAAATTATACATTTAAATTATTAAATAATATAATTAATTAATAATAATTAAAAAAATAAAAATAATAAAAAAAAAACGTTCTGGTGCATACAACGTACACGTGAAATTATGGCTGACGTGGCTCTAGGGCAGATCCAACCCTAATTCCACGCGCTCTGGCATGCGCCTGAATGTCTAATTCTTTCTCCTCAATTTTTTGTATTTTCAGCTAATATTTTTCACTCAAATCATTAAAATTTTTTTCATTTATTAAATTTTTTAATAATTTATGCATATATTTTACAGTATTTATATATTTTAAATATTATTATTTATAATGATCATATAATTAATTATAAATTAATACACAAAAAAATTATTTTTAAATTTATCAACAAAATAAAATTTAACAATATAAGTAATACTAATTTTTTTTTATTGTTAAAATTCGTAAGTGTTTTGTCCTAAAAAATAAAGAAGAAAGTGACAAGAAGTGTAGAGAGGTGAAGTGAGCTAAAAACGTAATAATTAATTTAAAAGTAAGATTATTAATATAAAAATAAAATTATTAAAATTAATTATTTTTAATTAAAATTAGTTAAAAATATTAACGCGGATTAAAATATGATTATTTTTAAAATTTTTACTCCGTAAATAGCCGTGTCTATTTTCGCTTAAATACTTTGTCGTCTACTTTTACTTTGGCTCTTTATTTGTTATTTTCTCTGCCCTTTTGTTTTCAACTCTGTCTCTTTCCACACAGCACTGCGCTTCTGTGGAAACTCTGTTGAGTTTGGTGATCCGAGCTATAGATTCAGCTCAGAATGTGATTACCAAGGCTTGTTTTGAGGTGTCGTGTACTTCTTTTCTTATATATATATATATATATATTTGTTTGGATTGTTTCTAACTGTTGCTTTGTATTTTTGTAAAGTTTGTTTCTTTTCTCAATTTATGGGTTTGATTCGTATGATTATGTGAATGGCATGGAATAAAGCTTGGATCTTTATTTGTTTATCTTCTTGATCAGCTGGGAAGTGATTGTGAGATTGGAGAAGCGAATTTTAAACAAAAGAAGAGAACCTTTAGAACATTTTTTTATGGTGGAAAGCCCTAAAACCGCAGAAACCATAGAAACTCAAAATCCAACTGATAAAACCCTAGAAGAAGCTCCGGGCCCTTCTGGGTTGTTTGGTTTGAGTGAGAGGTCTACTGGGTTAGCTTCAGCTGAAGACAATAGTAAAGGGGTCGATAGGAACAGTGATGCTATCATTGCTTGTGATGTGAAAGTCACCAGAAGTGGTGATAATATTGAAGGAAATAATTTGGGTGTGCATATGGATACTGTGTATGGTGTCGACGAGAATAGTGTTAATGATATCGAGGGTGAGAAGGGCTGTTTGTTGAGTGATGGTATTGATAAAGAGCATGCAGACAAAGTGGATCATGTGGAGGCAACATTGGGCAGCGATGTAATTGGTCTGGCCAGTGATGGGAGTGAGGAAGTAGTGGTTGAAAAGAAGATTGTGGGAGATGATGAAAAGAAGGGAGAGGTTGTTTTGGGTTCAAATGGAGCTGGTTCAGGTCCAAGGATTGAAGTTGCTGGAGATAATATTTCGCTCTATGTGGATTTTTCTGGTTCTCTAAGTGGAGTTGATCTAGAAAATCTTAATGGAGCTAATGGTATTGGGTTAACATTGACTCATAAGGAGTTAAAAGAAGCTGGGTTAGGTATATCCAGTAATAAAGAATGCAAGTTTTCTGTGGGTGATGTTGTATGGGTTAAAACCAAAAATCAGACTTGGTGGCCAGGGAGGATTTACGACCCTCTTGATGCACCAAAATATGCTGTGAAAAGTGACCAGGCAGACTGCATACTGGTAGGGTATTTTGGAAGTAGCCACGTTGCTTGGTGCCACCCATCTCAGTTGAAACCTTTTTATGAGAACTTTGAACTCATTTCTGGGCAAAGTAAGGCTAGAATCTTCATCGTTGCAGTAGAAAAGGCAGTGGATGAGTTTGGCAAGCGACTGAAATCAGAGATGACTTGTTCTTGTACTGCAAAAGAAACTCAGCAGTTAGCTGATAATATCGGAAATTGTGAAGAAGCTTCCATTCCCGATCATAGATGTGGTGAACTTGGAAAGTTTTTTGTTACCAATTTTGACCCTGCTAAATGTCTTGAGGAACTCAAAAATCTTGCACTGGGCTCTTCCATCCCTGACATTCTTGATTTTTCTGTTTCACAAAGTTGTTTGTCAGCCTTTTATCTTTCGATAGGACATTGCCAAGTGCCTATGTGGCAGCTCCAGGGTATAACTGATGATGAGGACAGCACTGGTGACAAGTTAATGGGTAGAAGAAATGATGATGTTGAGATTGCAGACAAAGATTTATGGCAGGCCAAAGAGAACCTGAAAACTTTAACAAATGACAAAGTTTTACAGTTAAAGAAGAAAGAAGCTCTGGCCATGGTTTTGGGAGGGGACATAGGTGTTGTGCCTGAGAACTACAGAGACAATGTGGCTGGGGAGGGAACTGTCTCTGGAAAAATGGCAACAAATTTCAGAAAGAGAAAGAGGAAGAATGATACTGTTGCTAGAAATGGCAATGATGAAGTTGAAGGCATCAGTGCCTTGGCGTCCCTAGCTACACCTAAGGACTGCTGCCTTATAGGATCTCCAACAACTACAGAATTTTCTAGCGTTCAAAATGTAGATGATCAAAGCAAGGTAAAAAGTGAAAAGGGCTTTGAGTTGAGAGAACGGAAGAAGAGCAAGTATTTGTCGTATCCCTATGTGGACTGGGAAAGAGGCTTGCTAAGTGAGATAGAAGATCTTAATGCACTGAAAGTTACTCATGAAGAGGGGGAGAACACTAGTGCCAGTCAGTTTGTAGTGTCTCCTTCAGTTTGTAGTGGTAAGAGGTTCCAAAAAACATGGTTCAGAAAATTCATAAGTGAGAGTGATATATCTGCCAATCCAGAGTTGATAAATGCATCATCGGCTGAACTGCTTTCAGAACTCTCTTTTACAGCTGTAGATTGCTTTTATCCAAATAGAACTAAGAACTTTGATTTAATTGAGTGGTTCTTTTCTAGATTCAGAATATCAGCTTATCATGATGAATCCATTTATGAGATGTACTGCAAGAGTACTGTTGTTCAGAATCAGAAGCAGAAAGATGCTAAACCTGCTGCGAATGAAAACCCTGATACATTTCTTGGAAAAGATCCGCCGGAAGTTAGTCGGCCTTCACCCTCTATTGACTCTCAGCAGAAAAAACAAAAGAGGAAGAAAGATACTAACTCAGTTAGATCGAAGATTAAATCTCTTTCTGGCATGTCAGATGCGAATATTAACAATGATACAAGTAGCATAGCGAGGAAAGATTTCCAGAGCACTCTTGCAGTTGTCGGTAGATCAGAGCAGAAGACTAAAAAAGGAGGAGTAACTCAATTGAACGTGCAAATTGAACATACCACTAACATTCCAGATTTGAACGGCAATGGTTCCATGCCAATGTTGGCAGAAAATTCCGAGGTTATTGGCCATGGTAGTTCTGAGATGAAGAAGAGAAACAGGAAAAGAGGAGCTGCTTACGAGTGCTCAGAAGCCAAAGTTTCTAATGGAGTACAAGATATGAATGGAAGCAGTGCAAAACCTGGCTCATTGGTGGTAGATTTGCAGGTTACAGGTCCCTACTCAATCAATTCTATTCCAGAGCAAAATAATGGGAATTCTCCTGTACTGGGCTTGTGGATCAATGATCCACCAGTAGTTTGCCCGCTCTCAGCTGAAGGTAAGCCTAGGCAGAAAAGGAGGCGGAGGAAAGTAAAATCAGAATCAGAAAATCCAGAAACTATGCCCACCGCAAGTATACCAGATTTAAATGGAGTTGAACCTAGCTCATCACCACTTGTCAAACCTGAGCGGAAGAAGAGGAGAAAAGGGGAAATTAGTTCAGGACAGCAAAGTAACAACTCTGCTTCCAGGATGCTGGATATAATTAATTATGACAGAGGAAATACTAGCGGGGAATCTTTGGGGACTACTCTTATCTTGACATTTGCCCCAGGAGTTTCCATGCCGTCAAAAGAAGTTTTGGTTTCAACATTTTGTAGGTTTGGGCCCCTGAAAGAATCAGAAACGCAGTTGTTGACAGATTCCAGTAATGCGCAGGTTGTTTTCATAGGAAGTGCGGATGCCGGAGAAGCAGTAAAGAGTTTAGAGAAGAGCAACCCGTTTAGTGCAACCCTTTTAAGTTATCAGCTTCGTCCTGCAGAGGCATTTAGGACCCTGGCAAAGCCTGCTGAGTCGGTTCCTCAGCCTGGGGATGCACCTCCCCTTGACTTCATAAAGCAGAATCTTGAGATGATGACATCAATGCTGGAAAACTCAGGAGATAATCTTTCTCCAGAGATGAAAGCCAAATTGGAGAGCGAGATTAAGGGCCTCCTCAAAAGGGTCAGCTCTATGCCCAGTTCATCCTCTTCCTAATCATAGTTGTTAAGGTATAGATTATCTATTTAGGATGATGTTTATTGCTGTAGTGACCCCGGTCTTTCTGTAGAGACTAGATTACTATGATTCCCTGGTCTGTCCTCTGTATCAGGGTATCAGGTGTTGCTTTGTATCTTTCTTTGTTGACTGTTGTTGCAGCACTGAGAACCCGTGTAGTTCTTGTACTGAGAGTACAAAGAGTACAAGTATTGGAGCCACATCATTTCTACTATTCGGCTGTCCATTTCCTTTCTTAGGCTTCAAATTTATTAGCATATACAAGAGCTGAGAATTAACTACATGGCCGTGGAATGAAGCCAGGTGAGTTGGGTCATAATGGACTTTCCGAACTGATTGCACATTGCTGGTTTGGCTAACGGTAGTCTCTCTACCACCACACCACCCCACCCCCCTCCTTTCAAAGCTCGATCCACTTTCAGTTTTGATTAAGTGGCATATTTTGCATCCTCCAAATTACTGTTAGATGGCAAAAACCAAAACGATGGTGAATCTCATGTAATAATAGAAGATGAAGAGAGTTCCAGTCGGTGATTTGTCCCAGAATAGCAAATGAAAAGGAAGTAGATTAGTTTCCACCAGCTGTAATATTTGGTTCTTCAGCAAGCTTCAATTAAGAAAACTGGTGGCCATGCAAAATTATAAATCCATTCGAAAAGGTAAATGCCCATTTGGATGATCGGCAGAAAATTAGAATTCAATTTTTATCTTTCTGCCTTTCGCTTCCAGGATTCTAACAATTATCTGTTTAGTAATATACATCTACCGAATTGCAAAATCTGGAAACCGAATGAGTAACCAGAACAGAATGTGTTGCCTGTGGAGGAATATTACTTCTGATACCTACAAGCAACAAATACAAAGTACCAAAATCTCACATGATAAATTGAGTGTTTGTATGGGATGGAATTTCAATCTTATTATTTCCGAAAATCTCTTGTAGGAATTGCTATCCATGAACATAACAAATTTCATTGTGTAAAGGATTGGATATTCTGCCACTATTCCAGACAACGGAACCACCTCTAACAACATATCTAGCAACCAATGGTACAATTTGACTGGGAGATTTTCATTCCATAACTGCAACTCCACCAGCAGCTTTTATCTTCTGTATTATGTCATTTGCCTCCTCTTTGGTGACCCCTTTTTTAAGTACAGCAGGAACCTTCTCAACCACCTCTTTGGCCTCCTTCAATCCCAAATTAGTGAAAGCCCTCACTTCTTTAATGACTTTTATTTTTGTAGCAGCATCAAACTTCTCCAATTTGACATCGAAGGCTGTCTTTTCCTTCTTTTCCTCAACTTTGGCAGATCCAGCAGCTGCCCCTCCCTGTGCACCTAAGTCCATGCCTTCCGTTGAAATCGGCTGCAATTTTGGATGCCTTAGCCTCTCAGCAAGTGCAGGACCAATTTGCTTGCGTTCCTCAGGGGTTAGGGAAGCAATGCGCTCAGCAAGTTGAACAATATTCTCAGGGGGTGGGGGTTTAGGGCCATATGGATCATAGAATGCTGGATATTTGTATTTTATAGGCTTAGCTTTAGGATCTCTGGGAACAAAATCAGGCTGGAACGAGCGAAATTGCAAAGGCCCAGTTATTTCACGGAGAGCAGGATGTGAACAAATAGATCTAGTAAGTGCAATCAGCTTCATGGGTTTTTATATCAGTGAAAAGAATGACTCATGGAATAAATATAGCTAACATAGGTTATCTACTTCATGACAACTCACAGGATCGGATATAAAGAGAGAACAACTTCACAGTAACTTGCAGAGCACCTTCTGAAAGCTCACCTGTGTAGCCAAAAACAAGGGTAACATTAATCAATTAGAAAGGAACTATAGTGTGCAACTTATCTCACATTATAGAAGGCATGACTCAGACAATGTGATTAAAAATGCGTACTGGAACACTATCCTCAAAATAAAAAATCAGTCATGCATGCCCATAAATTGGATTTATTGTCTATATCTATACAGCTCAAGAACTCAATATCAAGTCCTCGTACTGAAAGACAATTAACTTCACATTAGCTTCTTCGACATGCTACATTTCTTTAAAGCTAACATCATCTGTCCATTGAACCTCACTTCAACAAGTATCAAGCATCTTTAGCCAGCTTAATGAATTTAAATATAAAACAACAAATGTCAAGTGCGGCAAAAGTTCAATCAAGGCCTAAATCAAACGGAGCTTGTTAGATATTTGCTTAGAATGGTATCACCCATCTTTTCTTTAAAAACAAAAAACGTAAATTCAAAGAAAAAGAGAGCAACCCTACTAAAAGAGAAACACCACAAGATTAAAAGTAAGAACAACAACTATCAACAAATAATTGCTAAAGAAAATAAAACTGAAGGTCTCATCCAGCTGCGGAGAGGGCATGTTAATGGGATTATAGACAACTTAGTATTGAGGAGCTTTAGCAATGGAAAATCAACAACCGTCCTTGTCTTTGAGTACTTTCATTCAATTTCTGTTGACTTTCCCGCAAATTTTAAACTGGCCAATACTAAACAATCGAAAGATTTAAAATTACAAAATCTCTCAGAAGACTAAGCTCAAGGATTTCTCACCACTTTCGAACTCACATACGAATATTCAGGAAGTTCCCTTGACAAAAAAGAATTGGAAAAAAAAAGCTTTCAGAGTGACATTTAAAAAGAAACACTCAGCGAAGCAGCAAATAATCAAGATGTATAACACAAAAGCATGACCAGCAGCTGAATCAGTAGAGATGGCAACCAGGATCGGTCAAATAAAGAAAATCCGAGTACTGCATTCGAAATTACAAACTACATAAATATACAATGCAAAACATTAATGACAACTGATTTTGATATTAGAGTAACAAAAAGATAAAGAAATGACGAATCTGTAGATCGTTACAAGCGGGATCAGATATCTTACCAGAAAAATAGACTGAGAAGAGAGAACTGGAGTCGGATGAGTAGACAGCCAGCCCCGATCTTTGTACAATTGGGCATTAACCCTAGCCTCTGAAATGCCGTTACAAGCCCATCTAACTGGTCCGTCACAACCCATTTACTGTACGACTGTCCATCGGCCGAAGTACAAATTGGGCTAAGACTATCCGATAATTGTGTCACAGTTTCTTTATTCAAAAAATTTTAAGGGTAAAAATTTTATTAAATTAATATAATTAAAATAAAATTAATTAATTAATAAAATAAAATAATTATTTATTAATAATAAATAAAAATTAAAAATTAATTATTTCATTAATCTAATAAATAAATAATTAAATAATTAATTAATCGGTCTGTCTGCGCCCACCGATTGAAAACGGCGAATCTAGCCACACAAACGGGTACTACGAAGAGATAACTTCAACTCTTTAAATCCATTTTCTTATTTAATATTCCTAAACTGCCCAGCTTAAGATAGAACAAGACTGTTAACCCAGTTTGATTTAGTTAAGCAATGCCGATTAATACAAACTGCCATTGCGGTGCAGAGAGATTAGTATGTCTATCTTCTAAATTCTGAAGCACATGCAGTGACACGAAAATCTGCTTTACTGTCTAAAGCTTAGAGACGAGACAGTTAACTACTTTTATCAATAATAGCGTAATCACTCACAAAACCCACAGAGACAGGAGACATTGAACATATAAAGATCACAGACTTAAGTACTGTAACACATTCTTTAAGAACAATAAAGAAAGAAAGAAAGAAAGAAAAGAGAACTACTATATATCAATCATCCTCGATATTACAACAAAATCCTAGAGCTTTGAATGTCTTACATGGCCAAGACACCAAATCAAAAAGCCAAACAAAAAAAATACAAAGCCAACACTGAGGCATGCACTTGATTAGGCAGTCGTTTTTGGACTAGCGGAGTTTCTCGTTTACACTTCCATCTGCATGTTTAAGTCATTGAAAATTGAAGACCGCCTTCGCACAGAAATAAATTGAAAGAAACTTTAAGTTACTTAGAAATAACTGGATAATCTAGCCTAATTAATTAATTAAAGCAGATATTTCACAGTCATGGCTGCTTCTCGTAGACCATTTAGTTTAGACTAAGGAATTTGTTGCGGATGATCCATAGCCATTGATCATGCCACTCCACGATGGTCCCAAATTGCCTAGGTTTCCAAACGTGTCCTTCCCAACTTCAGTACAACCTTGGTCTTGCCAGTCAAGGGATAGCAGCTTGGTGTTTGGCTTCACATCCATTGGATTTTGATCCTCATTTGCACCATATGGAAGCATCAATCTCTGGCAAGAATCAATGAATGTGCCACCATTTCCTTCAAGAGACATTTCAAATGGAGAGCAAAGATTATGAACATTTGGTGTTAGTCCATGGTGACCCAAATACCCTAGCCCTCCAGCCATGCCAAACTCACTGTTTCCCATAAAATCGTAATTTCTAGAACTACCAACTATAGCTTCTAACTTACTTTCCATAAAATCTATAGGCCTCGGGTTTTCGAGCATGGCATTGTATTTAGTATCCATGAAAGGGGAGTTAGCAAGTGTGCCATGAGTCCCAAGTATGCTACCGAGGTGGGAAAATTGCATCTCTGGGAATGAAAGTTGGAGATCAGTTGGATTGTGAGATGATGATCCGGGATTTTGGTTAATGGACTGATCGTTTGATTTTTTAGAAGAAACTTTCTTATTCTTTCTGCAGCCACCACCAACCGGAATGTTTCTCAAGGTGCCACCTTTGGTCCAGTACCTTCTGCAAGTTTTGCAGAAATACCTTGGCTGAGAGAGGCTGTAGTTGTTGTAGTAGCAAAATTTCGTGTGTGTTGAGTCACACCTCGGGCATTTGAGAGCCTGATCATGCTGGGGCCTTAGCCTCCTCTCCATTAAAGGCCTTGAGCAAGTGAGCATGTCCCCAGACGGTGAAGAAGAATCCAAACCAGACTCCTCGTGAATCGAACCCTGACTTGGAAAAAACAAGGAAATTAATAATGCAAAATGTGTAGTGCGAGGGTCAGACATTCTTTGTCGCTTCTTAGATATCGAATACTGCAAACACTGGACATTCCCATTCCTTTTCAGACATCAACTAGAATGTCTGCATGGGAATGCTAGCTATAGAATACAATTACTACTAAAAAGTTATATTAGTGAGCTAGGAATTTGCAATTCTGATACGAGTCAAAATTTTGATACAGTTTGAGAATCAGTGTTTTTACATAATATAAACGTGAATGAGGAATTGTATTTACCAGAATGCATATAGAGCCAACAGGCGCATTACCATTCATTCATCATGCATATATGCATTGTACCTATCTAAATTATTTTCCGGAAAATGTAGTCACCGAAATTCTGCATTTCTGCTCGAGAACGGTCAAAATTTTGGGGAATATATCTCCAGACTTATAAAATATTGAAGTATTGGCTACAGAATTGCAAATTAATTTCGATATAACTAAAGGTGCCTTATTTTGGACACTAAGTTTTGCCTGACACTTAAAGGTCGCGACCATAAAAACGGTAAGCTGCTCACACCCTAACGCAGTACTGTTAAGAAAAATGTTTGGAACGATGAAAGACATAGTAGTGAAACTTCAATGCATTGCATATTACCTGAAGCCAATCAGATGAATCCATGCAGACTTGCAGTGAAGTAAGACCCATCAAACAAAAGCCAATCGCGAAGTAAAGAGTTAATACAACAGATAATCTCGGTTATTGACGCCTCCTCTTCAAAAACTGTGAGTTTACTTTATGTTCGAGAGGGAGATATCAGGGAGAAAGAAGAAGTTGGCAAGTCTTGTGTTGTTAACAAGAGAAAAGAGAAGATAAAAAGAGAGTGAGCGAGCGAATTTGTTTGTCTGGTTTACGGGGAAGGGCTAATTAATAAGTAGGAAGAAAAAGGCAGCCCGTAGTGAAACTGTAGATATCGTAGTAGCTGATAATCTACACTTACGGTCCACACAGCGTCGGTGGGCAACATTCGTAGGCCCCCACTATGTCTGTTCAATGTTACAACATTGGACCCACAATCTCCCCTCAACCTGACTATAACAACTCCAGTTAAACGAACGGTCTCTGATTCGATCACAATCTTTGTGTTCCCACAACTAAAGCCGTTGGATTGTGAGAATGATGCGTCAGAAGTCGGGGCGTAGCCGTCACTCCACGCAAACAACGGGTCCAGTTTATTTTTGATGGGACGGAAGCTGGGAGGGAGAGAGACAGTAATAGAAGAGAACAAAAATTTCGGGGTTCTCGATAAAGAGAGAAAGCATAACGAAAGAGCACTCCACTTGCGGGCCCCAATGAATGGACCCCACTCGTCCTCCTCCTACAAGCAAAGGATAGATTCCCCGCCACCCCTCCTATCACGTGCCTCCCCCTTCCTATGGGGCTACGGCCTGAAGTGCCAATTGCACACACTGTCGACACTTCAATAATTGTTTATATTAACTTCAAAATCTTTTGCTTTTCCTCTTCATTCCTGACAAATTAATGGAATGAAACTCAGAAAAGATAAATAATAAAGCTACTGAGAAAATGCTATCAATTTATATCGAACCTGAGATACATTTACCCAGAAAGCAAAGTTCTTTCCATGCAATTTATCGAAAATTAACTGAAAATGTACATGCAGTTCGAATAAAATTTTCCCAAGCAGGCGGCATGGTACTTGGATTCAAAATCCGCATAAGTTTAGCTCGCATCAAAGGTGACAACGAGATGACGAGGGTGGATGCTTTAAGCTGATTGCGTGAGGAATACACTGAGTTCATAGGCCCCAAAGTACACACTGTCCGGTGAATAAAGTGTTTTGCGCCCATGTTTCACCTTACAATTGCCCGTTCCTTCTTGTAAAGATATATACAGTGTGATTCTGCAGTCACCACTTCGTGGTCCATTTAGTAATCATAGCTACTTTCCAAATTGTAATAATCTCGTTGTTCTAACGTATCCGGTACAGCATTAATGATCGTTCAATGATATATGGGATGGTTACTTTCATCCCTCAAATTATTCTCGCCATGAAAGCAGTTTCCATGCATATGGATACCAGTTTTGGTGTTGAAAATTTCTGCTTCGTCCAAGATTATGTATTCCAGCTATCACCGAAAGTAGCATGTAAATAAATACACTGTCTATGATTGTTTGTGTGTGTGAACGGAGCTTTGGGCTCTCGAGCCGTCAGAGAGATTATGACCGAAAACTCAACTCACCTACCCACGACCACTAAAACTTGCTGTTAGTCGCATAAATTGGACGCGGACATATCAGCACTCGTGCACCCCATTTGGGCTAGTGAGTAGTGACAAAATGAAGGGGAAGTCATAGCTTTAACACGACTTCGAGATATCTTACTTCAGGTATACGAAACCATTTTGTCTTAACCTACTTCTGGACAGCAGAAGTAACTTGAAGTTAATTTCCTGTAGTTAGATAAAGTCAATCTACTATTGGCCAAGACAAAAAGAAAGTCTCCTTGTTCATGTACAGATGCTTTGGCCTGATTGGATATGTGTTCAAAATATTTACCATCTTTTATGTCTTTTCTCTATTACTTGCATGTATGCATGCCACGCAGTGAGCCTACTGATGCTGCTTTTAAAAGAAAATTAAAGCAACTTCGATGTGCTTTGCAATCAATCGAGCGCCGTTGCCCCTGATTAGCTGCAATATTAGTTCAAATTAATTCTGTCCTTTTGATATGAAGTAACGTTCAGATTCTGGAAAATCTTGAGTTTGAAGCTAAGCAGTCTATAAGATTTGTATATGCAAATGCTGCTTTTCCTTTTACGAGCGAGTTTTTTCCTGTCAACTCTTAGTTCAGATAAAAGCTTACGCACAATTATTCCAAAAGTTTTATTCTTTCAAATTTTTAAGACTCTGTGTGTGTGTGTGTGTGTGTGTGTGTGTGTGTGTGGATAGATAAACAGATTGTATAAGTTCAAAATTTAAATCCTTGAATGTGTAGGCTTTGAGTTGCAGAATCAAACAGTGTAAAAATGAGAAAAATGAGATCATCAGATTCCTATATGGTCCTCCTCATGATGATGGTCAAACAACCATGCACCTCGTAATGGGTGCAGTCAAACTTATTCTTTTGGGCCATAGAATGGACCCCACCATGATGATCATAATGATTTATCCCTGAGCTCTTTGGGCATGAATGGCAATGATCTTCGATGCACCAAACATCAGATTAACCACTACTACCCGGTCCAGGAGCATTATTGCTAGGAAAAGTTTTGAATGATGACGGCACGCCGTCTCTTCTCTTGATCCAATGGCTTCTTTATTTGGCAATGAGTATAACAGCTTGGAAACTGTACTAAAGTTATACGGAGATTATCGGTTTTAGCGTGAACTACTTACAGATATTTTTTAGCGTGAACTACTTACAGATATTGTGGAGATTATCTAGTTGTCTGATGCATGATCTCGTAGATGGCTCTCGTGAGCGAGAAAGATTACGTGTGACAGACAAATCCAATGGAATTGTTGGCACAGGATGGCTTTTCGCCAACGCGGACGGTTGATTCTAGGTATTAAGTATGCAGATTTTGCTTTGTTAGTGGAGATCAAACCTGAGTAATCTGGTTTCCATTTATTCATTTCATATTTCTTACTATTCAAATGGCAAGTACGTCTTAAAACAGTATAATCCCGAATCCTGATAAGCATGCGCTACACTTAGAACGATGACTGCGGCGCTGGGCGTAGAAATAAAGTCGCAGCAAATATTCCAATATGCCCCAGAATTCAGAGAAGCGAATCTGATGGGTCGGTGGACAGGATCTTGAACCCCACCATATTTTAACCTCTAATTTGTTTGCTTTTTCTCTCTCTGTTTTCTAGCTCGGAGAGAATGATTATAGACAGCTCTCTGTACATTTTTCTTTGTTAATACAGGCCATTCGGGTCCCATTCCTTCGTGTAGAACCAGACCATCCGTCCCCTTAACTCTTTCACTTACCATCTTCATTTTTTTCATGTGCCTTCGGACCTGAATTCGTAGACCCATTGAAGCTTTCGTGAATGTCACTACAAACCCGTCACATCATGGGTATAGAAACACAACTGAATGTATTTTTCAAATGATTTGATGGAAACGGTGGTCGGTCAATGAATCTCCATCGTCAAAGCAAGCCGTTCGATCATGAATTATAATTAATTGCGTGCTCATACAGTTATCGGAATGGGTGCGCTTCTCGAATTTGGCCCTTGATGAAAATATGTAACACATGTAATTGCCCTGGCGGCTTAGCATAATCTGAGTTAGCTTAATTCTGCTTGTTTTCGTATAGGCGTAATTGAGGGTCCTAATTGATGGATAAGATGGCTAGACTTTGACTTATTTATTTGTTCCTATTATGTGTTGATTATGAAACACATTTGATATAATTAGGTTAATTGAATTTGATTTTCAATGGCATCCCGTGTGAGCAATGATTTCTTATTTCATTATCGTTTTTCTAAACAATTTTTAATAATAAAAAAGTTCATTTTAAATAACATTATTACATGTTAATAATTGTATTATTTAAAATAATTTTTATTATATTTTTTTAAAATTATGATAAGTATCTCGTTAGAAGCGGGTCATCGTTCGTTTCAATTTTTTAAATTTTTTTATTTTTATTTTAATTTATAAAAATTATTATTATAATAATATAAAAAATTTTATATACCAATAATTTAATAATTATCTTTTTAACTTTAGAATATTTCAATTTATACTTTTACCTATTATTTAAATATATAAAAAAACAAACGTTTAATAAAATGACGATAAAATATTTACCCGTGACCGGGACAAACGAACTAAATTTAGTAAGAATAGTAAAGAATAGAGTCTATTATTAGTATACTTAATTGAGCGTGAGAGCCAAACTAGGATCTTTCTCGATCAATCTCCGTCTATTTAAAACTCATACCGAATTGAACAGATTGAATCATGAGTTTTATTCTTCACTTAAAACAATGCTTCGACAACTCACCGGTGGACTGGATGGATTTATTTGCAATGGGCTTTGTTTCTAATAAACAAATTGGGCTTCGAATAAGATAAACCCACTTCAATTTCCCCATGCTTAATTCAACTGACATACAGAATTAGATTGTGTTAATATTTCCAGCAGGAATGTTCATTGCTGTCAGTGAATTTTCTCTGTACGATGTTTGCCATTTTAGATTCACAGTGAAGTCATTTTTCCAGTTTTTTGGGCTGATTAATCGTCTCATCATTGTAGTTGGTAATGTTGGCAAATCCCTTTCTTATTTTTCCTTTTACACCGGTTCAGGTAGGCTATATTGTTGGCCTCGTGGATCGACATTCTGTGAATATCTTGTTGATCAACCCACTGCAGAAGTTGTTCACATAGATCTTAGTGTCGCCTTTTTTTCACTTTGGCAGGATCCAATTTCCATTCAGGCTTACAAGAGACAACATTGATGGCAGGGGTGTTGCTGGAGTAGAAGTGGTTTTCAGAAAATGTTGTGAGAAAACTCTTTATTATGCGGGCAAACAAAGAAGCTTTGCTAACCATTGTTGAACTACAATACGAAACACCGCCACCGTAAACTTAGCAACAAACATAAAATGTCTATTTTTGGGGTATTCAAAATTAAGACCAATTGGTCAAAACCTACTGTAAGCAACACCACGTTAAGTTGCCATTCAACCTATAAGTTTAAGCTGATGAGAAGGGTGCAATAGTTTTTGGAACTAACAAGAATTATTGATTGCAAAAGCAAATGCCTGTGAGATACTGATATGTAAGATCAGGTACAGCTGACAATATTCCCTATGATCTGCTCTTCTATTTCTCACATTATGGTACTGAACCGATATCATATTTTAGATATGCGTACCTCGTAATGTTCCTGTTATCTTCAATTGCAGTTTATATTCTGGTTTGCCTTTAAATTGACTGCAGAAAAATACTTTAAAGTGGACTGATGCACTATATTTCATCCATGTCGGTGCTTGATAGGAAACCGATGACGATTTGGAGACAAGCTTTGAAGGCTAAGAACATGAATACGAAGGGAACAAGGCTGGTGCAGGTGCACTGATGTGCGTCAAGCAAAAACTAGATGGATATGAAGAGGGTGGAATGAGAAGTGAACATGGGCAGGTAATTCTCAGCGTCCCTTGCCACACGCACGCACCCAATTTTTAGGTACACAGAGTTTGTGGTCTGCCTTCTTTTTTCCTTTCTCCTTCCTGGTAGATGAGCCCGGGTTTTGCAACTGATAACAGGTTGTATCACAGGCAAACAATTCAATGAGGTCAATTAGCAGGTAAGTTAACTACTTGTAAATAAACTGAGTCTCTCCTATCAAGGAGAAAGTTACGTACTCCCACAAAGGGGAGTAACATGATACATTCATGTTTCTTGAAAATGATTCCAACTCTTGCATGAACATCACAGTAGAAGCTTGTAAACCCATGTTCGTTTACATAATTGTCTTATAAATTGGGCTTCGACACTAACTTCAGTCAACCGACTTATAACAGCAGATGCTGCACAAACATTGTGCTGTCATAAGCGTAACTCTTTCCCGTGGTTGTGATCATCATCATCAGATGATCAAAACAATGTCAGTCAACTTTGGATGAGAATACCATTTATAAGTGTAAATCTTTCCCGCAGTTTGACAGGCAACTATTATGCTGCCTCTTGAACGTGAACAGTGTTGATATTGTAGTCAAGCCGTTATCTGGATTTTTGGCATGCGGCTGCGTGAAGTTCAAGGCACAATTGCGGCCTTATGAGCTGGATCCCATGTATCAAAGTTTTTGGCTAGAAAGAACCATTCTTTTCCAAGTTCACTATTCGAGAACCATCTAGCCTTTGCAATTGATTTGATGCCCAAGAGGTCAAGAAACTAACAAATTCTTTCCACGCTACGAGAACGAGGAAAAAATAAAACACTGGCAGCATACTGTTTTCATATTTGCTTTCTCAAAAGCTAATTGCCATTGCCCAGATTTGAGAGATTGCATCGAATACGTGTCTTATCCTGAAACCAACCATTTAGGAACACACCGAAATGTTAAATGATGGATTAAACTCGGCTACTTATGCGTTCAGGATCCAGATTCATGTTTGGAAAACTTGGAGCTTAGCAGCGCATGCTCTGCTCCTGTCCCTAGCCCTTTTCCCAACAACCAGAATTAGGCCCATTCACTTTTAACAGGTGTCATATAAGGCCAAAATCGTAATTTTGAATGAGATAAAATCCGTTTGCTGTGACGATGGGTACCGCCTCTCTATTCTAGACCAAAACGACAGGCCCCGAAACCGTCAGCGCCCACCGCCAAACCCAAACCCGAAACTAGAATAGGCAGTTCGGTTGGATGTCTTATAAGTGCTCTGCATTTCTCTTCCTCCCCACACGTCACTATCACCTTATTAAATTCTGTTGGTTTCAGTCATGTTAAAATTCGCTAGCCCAGAATCCTCAGGTCCAAGTATCCTCATTAGGTGCATACGGTTTACACACGCATTACACTCGCAGGTTCTTTATCGCGTTTCTTGAGCGTACGGTGTCAGCTATTGCTATTTTCACATGTATGTATTGTTTTCATAAATTGGTTTTTCCGCACCGATAACTGCAAGTCTTGATTTCTTACTTTCTTGTTTTAATGTTTTTCCAATTCGTCGATTAGTCTTTGTAGATATTTCTTTTTCTTTTTTCGATGGAATTTCTTCTTTTGTTAATCCATTCTGGAATCTGTTTTCCTCTGTAATTGCATTGTAAATTTTCTTTGGTTTTTAGTCTTTTCAAAATGGCGAATCCAGATGGAATCACACATGGGTTTAGCGTTTTAGCATCTAACAATCTAACAAAACATAGTTTAGGTAACCAATCAAAGCAAACAATTACCTTCAGTTCTGGTTCAGATACCATCCATGAGGAAGAATCATCATCATCACTTTCAGATTGCGAAAGTTCTGTTTCTGGTCCCGCCGTTGATCCACACTCATCGTCTTCCAACGGTTTGATTGGTCTACGTGAAGGAGACAAAGTTTATGATCTCATCAAAAGAAGATTGATTTCGGGGTTGGGTGTTCTCGGGGCTCAAGCTAAGATTGTTTCTATACATAGAAACTCATTCGGTGGTGTTATGGGACAAGCCAAAGTCCAATCGTTTCAGATTTTTGCAAAAGCAGTGGCTAAAAAGTGTGGCGGTGATGCAAATGTGAAGTATGCTTGGTATGCTGGTGCAAAAGATGAGATTTGCAAGATTATAGAGCATGGTTTTGGCTATAGTGTGACGCTTAATTACAATGGATTGTATGGTTCCGGTGTCCATCTCTTTCCTGATGATTCCCCTATGGAATGGTGAGCATCAACCAATGGTTTTGCTTTTTTAATTTTATTAATGGGTGAATGTTGTGTATTTTGTTTCCAATCTTGTTTGGATCTATGCAGCGTAAAAAACTCTGTTGTTGATAAAGAAGGGAGGCGGTATCTGTTGCTATGCCGTGTTATATTGGGAAGGGCAGAAGTCGTGCATCCTGGTGCTGATCAGTATCATCCGAGTTCTGCAGAGTTTGATTCTGGTGTGGACGGCTTTTTGTTGCCAAAGAAGTATATTTTTTGGAGCACTAACATGAACACGCATATCTTGCCGGAGTACATCATAAGTTTCAAGGCTCCCACTTCTTTGAAAGGTAACCAACTCATGTTTTTTTTCTCATATTTTATGGAATTTTTTATATTGATTTGTTCCAATTACCGGGTCGTGTTCTTCAGTTAACTTAGTTGTTTACTTGTGCAGGGTTTGGGAGAGTTCAGGATTCTCTGAGAAGGCCGACTTCACCTTGGATGTCATTTCCAACTCTAATCTCTGCACTGTCCAAGTACTTGCCTCCACCGGCCATTGCTTTGATCAACAAGTATCATAGAGATCACAAAGTAAGTGCTTCGTCGTTGTTGCTCGTGGCTGGACATTAATTGGCCTTTTCTTTTTCATTCTCAATATTTATGAGTTTGTGTACCTGAACTTGTTGCCTTTTAGGGAAAGAAAATATCACGGCAAGAACTTGTAAAGCGACTGAGGCAATTTGCAGGAGACCAGTTGTTGATTGCAATCATCAAATCTCGTAGAGCCAAGGTACTAATGAAACAAATATCCTTGTTATGATTGGCAGTTAAGCAGCTTAGATAACAATATGTATATGATGACAATAATATGTTAACGATGATAGAGCACATTGTAATTAATTGAGTTTACTGCCATGAACATATTTAGAATGGTGTTTTGAATCTAGTTTGTGATTCTACTGTTAAACATATGAATAACAACACCAATTTAGTGTTTTGTTCTCATTCTGGACGCTATCACATATGCTGTTTGAGAGAAATTTATCAATTATATTGTTCTTACATAGAGTTTAGTTGCATTCCATTCTACAATGGGGTTTCTCTGCCAGCTCTTTTGTAGGTAAATCCTTTAAAATGAAAGGGTTAGAGTTGATAAATTTGAATAGAGATATTTGTTGAGCATGTGTTATCCTTTGTGTGTTGTAGTTGTTTACCATGTAGTGTCCACTAATTTTCTTAAATTGGTAAATGATTTCAGCCCAAATAACATTCAATTTGTGTTGTTATGGAACCGGGTTTTTTGTCTCCAACATTGTTACTAGAAGTAGCAAAGAAAGCATTATTGATGATTGTTTACTTTCCCTGGTTAGATAGAATCTCACTTTAAAATGCTTGGTGTCTTCTGGAAAGCTGAATTCATTGGGCAACAAGAAAGTGGAGGACAAAAGCCTTTATTTAATTTGATGCTTTATACCTTCTCCTTTACTCTTAGGTCTAATTTAGTAGGCAGTTTATCAACAAACGTGTCTCATTGTTGAAGAAACGTAATTCCTTTATGTGGTGTTACTTGCTGTTAGTTGATTTACGAATTCTACTTTTATGCTCTTTATGTTTTATTCCTGAGTTCATTTAAGCTTTTGCTTTGCAAGTTTATGTACAAGTAAATCTTATAGAAGAATTATTTGTTTGGATCTCCAGCAACTCTGAGTATCAACTGGACTTCTACAATGGCTCAAGACAGAAATAGAATGGAGTGGAAAACCACAGAACGCTGGCCAATGTAACTGTATCAATCCCGTGTGTGTTTTGGCGCAGTTGTAATGGATCAGAGACGAGTTTGAGATTGGGATAAAAGGGAAGGGACATGAAGCTGACCATGTTTCATAACTGCTAATCCAAGGTGCTGAAGATGATCCAGCAGAGGACAAGCTAATCGAATACTGGCGTTGTAATGGATTGTCCAGTAGTTTCTCACAAAATTTTCCGTTTCCTATTTACATCACACTGCTTGTTAGGCATTTTCCGCTGTTGTCTGGCCTCACTCACTTTCGAAATGTAATGTATCTTTATTGATTGAGTCAGCCCTCTGCTTATCCGTGTTTTATCTTTTGCTATGCCAATGCCTTGAAGGGAAAGGCATCAAGGGAACTCTCCTTCAACTGTCGGCAACATCACACTCAAAATTGAGCTAAGTAGGGATTTATTTGGAACCCAAGAGTGGGCTAGATTTTGAGCCTACATTTCAGCTCGATTTTGAGCGCATTTTTGGGCTCAAACTGGGGTTATATTGTTATGGGTTTAAATATCAAATTATGTTGTTAATTTGAGCTGACTATGTACAAATTTCAAGCCCACTTTTGAACATGAATTTGAGCTCTGTCATCATGAACTCAAAGTTAAACTCATAGTTATTGAGAATTGAACTCAAAACTCGAGGGAGATACAATATTTGCTATGGACTATAATGATATTTGTTATGCAAAATAATATTTTTTTAATATATATATATATATATCTATGTTATATGTCGTTTTTAAGTTAGAAATGGTCATATGAGGCAAAATTATCTGACAATTTTAAAATGGGTTAAGTTGATTAAAGATAAATAAGATTAATTACCTATGTAAATGACCTTAAAATAAAATTATTTTAAAATTTTTTTCAGTTGGGTAATACTGGTTGGTTTTCGCATATAATTTCCCAGTTCTAAAGGTTCAGGATGTTGGGTCTCTGTCTTCTTGGGTTGGTGCGAGGTTTAGCAAATCAAAGCCAGTGACCCAAAGAAACATTAATGACTTATTGGTATGGGAATAGCCCAAGCCTACTGCGTTAATTTCTTTGCCAAATCTGTGTAAAAGATTATCGACTAAATTACCATTGACCGGCCAATCCAACATATGAACTGAAAAGAAGAAGAATTTGAGTCAATTAGTAAAAAAAAAATTGAAACTGTTAAATATTTTGGTAGTCAAGGATTCATACGTGGTGGAGGGCATGAAATATTAGTAAAGAATGGGATTTCCGGCCGCAGACCGGGGATACAAACAGACAGACTGACTTTGTGGATTTCCATTATATATATAATCTACTCTATGTCAACTTAGAGGCAGATTAATGAAGCCGCCATCCATGAATTCTTTTCTTGTTCTTTTCGATGGGATAGACTTACTAACTACTCCCACTAAAGAATAACTGCTGTTGGTACCACCCAACCGTATTATTATTATTATTATTCCACAACGGTTGTGTTCCCTACATGTATTCTTCAATATAGTTGCATTATACATAATTTTAATTTCTAAAGGAATTTGAAACATACAAAGAAACTTAAGAGACACTAAGAGAGTTTTAAGTGAGTTATGCAAATAGGGCAGTAGAGTTTTTGGACAGATAATGTTTGTCCTTGTCACTTCAACTTCAGAATCGAGAGACGAAAATGATGTGTTCTAGAACAAGGATTCTTTGATTGTTTCTTGGGATTGAAATGGAAATGGCCTTTTGACTGTCTGTTAGCCCTGATATTCATACAGCTTAATCTTAATAGATTGGTAAGTTTTCTAGAAGAAATTGACAGGATACAATAGATTGTAGCCAAGTTTATCAGTCCAGACTTCTTCTAGAATTGATATAGTTATTTATGCATTTTCGTGTTTTCATCATGAGAGTGATATACAAACAGCATCTAATTAGCTAAGCTGGGTGCGAACTGTGACAGCCCCAAGAATTATCAATAACCACCCAGCCCAGGTGATAATTATGGAGCTAATTAACAGTTACATCAAGTCATCAACCGAATACTTTGTGTGGAATCGTGCCCTTTACTTGTTCTCGAAGTTGTTATCTTCGTCTTCAAGATAAGTTAGCTCTTCTTCTTCTTCGTCGTCGTCATCATCATCATCATCAAAACGTGCAATGAATAACTCAAAGTCAATTCTTCCGTAATACTCATAATATAAATAATAACGAGGATAAGGCGTGTGACACATGATAAAATGAGATAAATTCCACAGAGAAAACTTGCGAATGGAGGAATGCGTCGATGATCATCAATCATTCCAAAGTTTATAGAATTTGATTTCTTATTAGACAAACCTAACAACAGTGCCTTTCCATCCATTGTCTTTTTCAATAGATAGATAGATAGATAGCTAGCTAGCCTTGACTTAAACAAACTCTAGATCATACTCTTATTATATGTTCATTTTCATATTCATGTTCACCCTTGCATGCATACTCTTTATTGACTGCAGTGGAAGTAATCACTGTCAGCAAGTTTAAACATAACAAAACAAACGTGGAAGAATATAAATTAATGTTGGATGGATAGGTAACACCAAACAGATTATAACGTTTAAGGGGCCATTAGCCCAATACCGAACACCATTAAGGAGGGAGAGGCTGTAGGTTATCCGGTATGTCTTAACACGTAGATTGGCTTCTGCTTTATATCCTTTCTTCCTTCCAAAACAAAGCTTTCTTGTCTTTCAAATCAACATCCGTACTTGTATTTTCTTTGGGCAAAAGAGCCACAGAATTGCTTACAGATTTTAATGCATAAATACACTGTCATTTCGTGTCATATACATATTCACAGGGACACATCATTACGCGGAGTTATATTCATATTCATACTGACAGTCTTGTGCATACCCATTGGAAATTAAAATGAAGCTGATTTGGGAACTCAGTGACAGATTAAATGAGGCCAGCAAGGTTTCTGTTGCATTTAATTTCTACTTCTTTTTGAAAGTTGAACGTCCTCCTCCTTCTCGTGAAATTGGCCAGGGGGGGGACTCGTGTGTTGATCTCGTCTTTACAAGTGTTGGTTAGTACTTACTGTTCAGATTGTGATGGCATGGGAATCAGCCACATACCACTGATGCCGCCGACTGTCAATTGTTTGCCATCGTTTCTTCCTCCATCAAATATTATTCACAAAAATAAACAAAAAGACAGCAGCTATGCTATCTCGCATTAACTCCAGAGAGAGAGGGAAGGGGGAGTCTGAGCGTCGGGTCCCCCACCCAAATCAAATCCATTCAGTCCCTAGATTGCATACAAACAACCTATGAATTGAACTGAATTGGATTTAATTTGTACCAATTGGATATCCAAACACATGTGAACTCTTTTTACTCACTCTTCCACGTATAAACCAGTTCCTGTTCCGTGTGAGCAAAGGAAACAACTTTCTTTTCTTTCTTACGTGCTGATACAAACGAAACCCAAATGGCTCTTTTTTAAAGAATGAGCAATCTAACAAGTAAATAAAGCCTCAATATTATTGGTCACATTTTAACCAAATTCTATACCTACATCACCCAATACCTTCCCAATCAAAGCCATGGCGCGTAGTTACCTTCACTCAGTATTATTAATTATATGACCCTTCGGTATTTCCACAAGGTGAACCAACCACTCACACTACTATCTATATATCCCACACATTTTGTTCATTTCCACCAACTTCTTCCTCCTCTTCTCTCCCTCTCTGCGTGCGTGTGTTTCTATTAGCTTCTCTCTTTGTATTTTCTAAGCAGAGACAGCCGCACGGTAGTGTTGTAATTTTTCTTTCAGAAAAGAAAATGCAGGCAAGCCCATTTCTTTCGTTTTCTCCGAGCTCTCCTAGCTTTAACAGCTACTCTTCAGCGAATCTTGCTGAGATTGCCGCGAGAGTTGTTGAAGAATTCAGGAGTGAGTCTGATTTGGATTCTGATATTTTCCACTGGGATGACACGGGAAGTAATTCGTTTTCCTCGTCCCGGAAACGGGAGGAAGAAAAGGGTACTTGTTGTAATAACGAGAACAGTAACGAAGATGGAGAGGTTGATGGAGAAGAAGAAGAAGAG
Organism: Swietenia macrophylla; assembly: GCA_032401905.1. Lineage (NCBI taxonomy): Eukaryota > Viridiplantae > Streptophyta > Magnoliopsida > Sapindales > Meliaceae > Swietenia > Swietenia macrophylla. Next base: position 2,061,237 of record CP135568.1, on the reverse strand, counting down.
TTTGAATTTGCTATTCTGTGTAGAAAACCAGACTCTCCTATCTCTGCTGATGAAATCTTCTACAACGGTCAGATAAAGCCAATCTACCCTCTCTTCAACACAGATTTGCTTTTAAACGATTCCCAGCATCAAACCCGCAGCAGTACTGACAACAAACCAAAAATGAATCGATTGCCACTGGGGAAGCTTATGTGCGAAGAACGCGAATCCTCTACTGCCTCTGCTTCTTGTTCATCGTCAGAAGCCGACGATCTTGATAATTTACAGCCAGGCACGTACTGCGTCTGGACACCAAAAGCTTCTGGCAATATTCAAGAATCACCGGGGAGATCGTGCAAGAAGAGCAATTCAACGGGATCTTCAAAGAGATGGAAATTCAGACACTTACTTTACAGAAGTAACAGTGATGGGAAAGACACGTTCGTGTTCTTAACGGCCAACAAGAAGAACAACCCTGATAATCAAAAAAATGGTCATGAAGACAATAATATTAATAACAAAGGGACTAAATCAGCAGCAGGTGCAGGGAAAGTTAAAGTTGTTGAAGAACATTATGTTAAGAATGGAGCCATCAAAGAAGAAGATAAGAAGAGATCGTTTCTGCCATACAGGCAGGATTTGATGGGTTTCTTCAATAATGTCAATGGCTTGAGTAGGAATTTGCATCCATTCTGAAATTTCTTTCTGTGTGAGGTATATAATGTGTATTAGTGACTTAAATTTCTTAGACTTTTCTCAAGAATTATATATGATTATAAGTTTTTCTTTTATTTAATCTTCTGTAACTATACTATGGGACTTCGGTGATCCGTTTGTTTTGTGTTAATGTATGCTTGAACTTTAAAATCGACGATCAATTTTCATTTCCCTTTTTCTCGACGGGATCGGGTTGCAATATGAATTCCTCGACGACGGACGATGGTGGGAAAATTTCTGGTGGGGTCTCCAACGTTATATTGGAGAAGTCTTTTGGCTAATCATCATGGCTGCATCCAAAGAAAGTTTAACCTGTGAAAACATATAATTAATGTTTAAACGGATGAAAATCGGTGATTAATTTGAATCATTGACATGTTCCAAACTGACTGGCATACTTTCCTTCTGAAATACACATCTTAATTTAACTACGAGTATTTACAAAGTCAATATGGAAATTGATAAGGAGAAAATCATCAATTGCGGCACCTTGGTGGGATGTACATATACATTACGTGATCATTACATAATCATAAGTTGACAGTTACATACCTCAAGTGATATACTTAATTTATTGTTTCTGGTTGAATTAGATTTGGTTTCTTGTTTATATTTATATATATAATACAGATATGCAGTGGAAGCAGGTAAGGAAAACAATGCAGTCCTGAGTTTTGTGTCTCTGATGGCGAGGAGACTTGAGAGAGAAAATATCCACCCACATTTGCAGCAAATTGCCTTTAGATTTGGGTCCCAGGTAAAGGGCAGAGTTGGGTGGTGATTGCTGAAACTCAAACAGTAGAACTGTAGAAGGCATATGTATGAAATCATCTCTGATTTCTTTTCCAATTTTCAGTTGAGTAGCCTGTACATTTAGTCATTGGTGGGATCCATTAGAGCAATAACTCTTCAACAGTGGGAAGGAAAAGGGAAAACGGAGCTAGGTAGCAATATCCTAATTTATGTTCTGTTTGAAGACCAATGGGTCTTGGTCTGAGTCTTGGTCTATGCCTTTTGTCATGTTCTTCTGCCAAACCCCATTGGAAAATGTGCAAAAGTGAAAAAACAAAAGAGAAAGCTTCTTTTTTTTATCTTTCCAGTGTCTAGTCTCAATCGACAGAAATGGGGAACTGAGAAAATCTCTGAAGATGATCTGATCCAAGTGTTCTGTCAAAAGAAACTTAACTTAACCATGGAAACATGGAAAAGCTCACAAAGTGTCTGTTAATAAACATTTAGTAGCAGTGAAAGCCATCAAGAGTTAATTATTGAAACGGCTCCCGGGAGGCCATCTGCAGGAATCAGAATTTTTGTTCTTCAGAAAAAATTAAGTGATTGATGCAGGTAAGCTTTGTTGCAGCTTGTTGTACACATTTTCATAAAGCGAGAAAACTGAGAAGTTGCAGCGGGATATTTTCGCATCATTTCTTTTACTTTTTATATATCACAATCACAAAGCCTGTAACCCTGTTATCACTAGTAACAACACCACAGCCACCCATATTTCTTGGGTACTCAACCAAATCTCCATGGCTTCCACATCATTCCCACTTTGCACAAGTTCTTTTCTGTGATGAATTTTAAGACTGGTAATAATGATAAATTCACAGAAAATTCATTCAATTAATCATTCTAAAAATCCTACACCAGCCACTACAGCAAGTATGCCACTTGCCAACAGTTAGCATAAAAGTGTCTTGGCAAATCATACAGTTTGATATTTGGATAACTCTCAAATTTCCAAGTTTCCTTTAGATTAGGCGTATACGCTGGAGTTGAGCGAGTGAGTGGCTGAGAGGAGATGATTCCTCAATGAATAGTTGGCAGACCATATTAACATGAACCCCAACTTTAAATGCTTCTTTTTTTTTTTTTTTCTGTAAACGGCAGACCTTGGTTTATCTTCATGTCTACATCCATCCCAATGTTTCTACCATTAAAATGCCATTTCTCTATCACAGGCCAAAAATCTATTAGCCATAGGCATAAGACTGCAGTGGGCCATAAGCATAAGACTCCAGTGGAAAAAGCTAGAAAAGAAAAAGCCAGCTTTGCCTTCCTCGTTTCACATCACCGATGACCATTGACTCGTACACACAAAAAGTATAAAACCACAGGAATAGATTAGATGCTTGCTAAAACACATTGGATGATAGAGAATGTATTAGCTGTTTGAAAGCGATTTCCTTTTTCTACAGTTGGGACCCAATGACTAGAGGCTGTGTTAACATATAGCTTGACAAACTAAAGCTATCATACGGCCAAATCCCATTTGTTTTTCAATGGAATTTTCAAAGAAGGTTGAATCTAAGTAAAATTTTCATCAATGTCTACGAAATTAATGAAGAAAATGCTTATGAATTTGCTTGACTCTATGAAGAGAGAGAGAATGAGACAACGTGACAAACGGGTTCTTGATAAGTCATCCGTGTTTAATGGGTGTTTAATTGTATTGTCGGATACCCAGTACTAGTATAAACGTTACATTGCATTGCCTCAAGAAATTTGCAAATCCAATGTGCCTCCGAAATGATGAATCTCCAACAACAAAACATGGTTCAAACGACTGAAGGACAGGAAATAACCTGGAAATTAGTATGCTGCGTGCACTAAACGTATATGTATGTTCACACTGAACTTTCGGATAAGTAAACTGATTATTCTATCAAACTCACCATGCTAATTTTATAAAATAGCTTAGAAAAGGCTGCATTAATAATTGAGGGTCGGCACCGCCCCCATTGGATAATGCATCTTAATAAATATCGAACAGACGAAAGAACTAAGTGATGATAATAGGGTAGCAGCTAGTTCTGTTCCAATATAGTTCTAAATTTGCAATCAAGCTAGTGCTTTCAATAATGTAGATATGCAATTATCAACTAGAACAATGCAGCAGTAGGGTGAGTTATAGACTATAAACTATGGACCTATAAATTAAGATCTCTAACCAGCGCAACAGAAATTAAGGTGGGCTATGCTTAAGTACCACGAATTCATTATACCTGATATGATCTGTTATTAAAGAATGGAAGCATGCAGGCTTCCCACCACGCCCGATTGAGTACATTTTGCAGAAAGAAAGCACCTATACATAATTGTGGACCCTTCTAGCTAAGACACGTTGTATAATATATTTCAGAATCATGTGTTTTGGCTCATTCTCAGCCCATGCCTAGTTAAACTTTGATGTCATTGAGTCGGAAGATTGCAGGCTTCTAGTGCCTAAACCCGTCATAGAGGCTTCTTTTATTCAATACTTTTTTTGCCCATTCGATACTGGAATTACCATTTGCAGTCGTTGTGCTTGTTTGTTTTATCGGACTGCGAATTGCAAATTTTCCCCATCTTCCTCCTCCTTTTACTGCAATTGAGTAGAAAATGCATTCATACATTTTACGCTTATAAAATGGGCATGTATTTTGAATGTCCATCTTATATATTTTTACATAATATTGTTACCATTGCTCACATGCGTCAGCCCACCATCCTCGGTAAGAATGCAGTTTTTGACAGAATGTAAACACATCTCCCCGGTTCTCAAATTATAGCATCAATGCTGTCGCTCAAACAAGAACAGGGCTTCTACCGGTTGAATATTGCAAACTAGCTGCATAATCTCGTGCCCACAAATCAAAATGTACTATATCTTCTAGGGAAGGCGACGCCACCAATTCTGCCTGGTGCCGTTCACATGTTAACTCCACAACCTTGAATATATCCAGATAGCCAATCCTGTATACAAAGCATATATTACATCTTAAATCTATATTTTGAAAGAGAAGACATTGCATGAACAAATTTATACTAGCAAACACAAGCGAAAGGAAGCATTGAGAAAAAAAATCGTAGTTGTACATTCTAGAATTATATCATTTAAACTTTAGGTCAGATCATCATGCAAGAAAAATCTTTTCTTTTCATGGGTGTGTACTAATGCAGTTAAGAAGTTCACAATTGTAGGTAAGAAAACCAACTATTCCAGAATGAAATAATCAGAAGACAATCAAAGTCAATGAATTTCGAATATTATTTCCTACAAGTAACAAACTAACTATGTATTTCAGGAGTTACGCAGCAGAACTAAGGTATCATGATCATCAAGCATATTTAGGGTTCTTCTGCATGCTCCTTATTTAAATATAAAATCACATAAGATTGGAGGCAAAACCAGAAAACAAACTCATCAAGATGTCTTAAAAGTTCAGAAAGGAACATTTTCTATCAAGACAATATTGAGACAAAAGATACATACTTTTCATCGATAAACATCTCTACTGCTTTCTCATTTGCTGCACTAAGTACTCCTGTCATGGTACCTCCTGCCCGTCCAGCAGCATAGGCAAGATTCACAGATGGATATTTAGCAGTGTCAGGTGTCCTAAATGTTAATGAACCAAGCCTGCATCATTTCTTTCAATATGAGTCACACATCTAAGAATGACTCAGCATATAAAAACATCACAAGTAAACAGTCCCCACAGCAAGAGGCTTCTTCTCATTAAAACATTTCTTTAAAAGACGAAATAATGGAAGCAGAACAAAATAAAATACTTGCAAGTTTGCAACCATCTTAATTGCCATACATAAGTTAAAAGTACTCATTTCGACACAGGATCGCAGTTCATTCCATCCTTGTCTTTAAGGCATACCAATCTTCGCATTGAAATGATAAACTAGATAGATGACAGGCATACTCGGTAAGTATGTAATCAAGTTAAATATCAGTAATCTTTCATCAGTCATAGAGTACCTATTGATTGCACAAACAGAAAAATCGAATTATGAAATTTGAAGTCATCCCTAGCCACAAGTTTCAATAGATAGAATTTTGTCAAAGGCTTGGGTTGAATTTGGGTCACTTTTGAAAGTAAAACTACCTCCCCAGAAGTTGAGCAGAAATTTACTTATTCTGAAACATAATGGCAAGGACTTTTTATTTTTTAAAAAGAAAACAGATGATGTTTAAAACTATAATTTGACAAGGGAAAAGGCCACTTACTTGGCAAGATCAAGGCGAGGCCATGTAACTTCAGAGCAGTAAATTCTTTCTGGCCAAGACATTGTATAAATGATTGGTAAGCGCATATCAGGCCACCCCAACTGTGCAATAACAGAAGAATCCTGAAAAGATAGAGGTGCGAAGGCAGAAATAAGAAGATAAGAAACAACTATCAAGATTTACACAGAGTTCACATCATCTCAATGACTGCTGCTATAACATGACATCTGGAAAGAGCAAAACCTGTGTTTCAACCATTGAGTGTATAATAGATTGTGGATGAATTACTATCTCAATATCATCATAATCAGCACCAAATAGATAATGGGCTTCAATTACTTCTAAACCCTGTGAAATAATAAAAGAGTGTGATGATCTTAACTCGGTGTCAAATTGTATAATGGACATGTTAGATAAAAACAAACCTTGTTGAAAAGGGTGGCAGAATCCACCGTAATCTTTTTTCCCATACTCCAGTTAGGATGCTTCAATGCATCAGCTACTTTAGCTTCTTTCAGTTTCTCAACCGGCCAATCCCTATCAGTAACAATGTGAACAAATTATTCAATCAAGCCTCTCAGCAATACACCCAATTGAGAAAAGTTAGAATGCAGAAAAAGTGGCATTCCAAAATTCTTCCATTAAAATATTGATATGTCAAGTCAAATATCCATCCCCTATGAACGTACAAAAATCGACAGAATTGAGATGTATATCTTAGCCAAAAATCGATATGGATAACATGCAAATTAAAACTAAACTAGTAAACACAAGTACAAGAAAGAAGTTTGAGCCTGAATATGAATGATGCTGATATGAGTTATGCATTATAGGAAAAAGGAAAATACAACTCCCAGAGAATAGGTTAACCTATAAGATTAAAGAGTCTAACAAGAATTATAATCCCACACCTGAAGGCCCCACCAGATGCAGTTAAAATAATGTGCCGAAGTGCACCCTCTGGCAGGCCTTGAATACACTGCAGCAATGAGAATTGTTTAAACCTCTGTAGTCAGATCATGCAAGCTCATTTACCAAGCAAAATATGTAAATGCCAAAATTAAAATAAAAATATCATAAATGCATTGGAAGTATCTATTATTAACATGCAACATTTTGGATGTACTCAGTAATTAACACACATTTTCAGACCTGAAATATGGCAGAATGTTCCGAATCAGCTGGAAGAATTTTTATGTTATGCTTGTGAGCTAGAGGAAGAACAAAAGGACCACCAGCAATCAGTGTTTCCTTGTTGGCCAAAGCTATGTCTTTCCCTGCTTCTATTGCAGCAACAGTAGGCTGTGAAAAATTAACAAGAGAAATATCAGCTGGCAAATTCATGTTTCTGATGACTGAAATCTTGGTGCTTCCACCCTATCAGTCAATCTGGATTCTAACAAGGAACTCAATATTAAAATCGCAGATTTACCTTTAATCCTGCACAGCCTACTATCCCTGTCACCACAGTGACAGCATGTGGGTGTCGGGCAACCTGGAAAGGAATTCAAAACAATTTCTCCTCAACAATAAGAATTACTGCCATCAATGGAACCAAAGGAAACGGAATGGAATGGATTCATACCTCAATAACTCCCTGTTCCCCTGGAATAATCTCAGGCTTTTCTTCAACATTGGCCAAAGCCTCCTTCAGTTCATCAACTAATGACTCATTTCTAACAGCAACCAATTGAGGATTGAATGTCTTAACCTGCAATATGGTAAAGGATTGTAGACAGCTAAAGCTACCAAACTGGTTTTCAACACGCTCAATCCAGGTTGTTATATCAAAACTTCACTCTCACTGATTTTAATGAATAAGTTTAACCATGAGCAGAAATATATGTTGCCAATTTAAAGTTCTAACAGTGAAACAGTTATCTATATGTTAAAAATAAATAACAGGAAAGTACTTTTCTGGTAGTGTATTCTCCAAAACCCAAATTTTTGAGGTACAATTGATAATTTATCACCAAGCAATATGTAATTCATAAATCCAGTTATATTTGACCATCACTGTCTCTGAGTGTTGTAAGTCGTACTAAATAGAGTATTGCATGTTCTATTGAACATTATCAAACTGGATGCTCACCTGATCAGCAAGAAGAGTTACATTTGAACCAGCTGCCAGTGCCACAACTTTGAATTTATCTGGATGCTCCGCAATTATGTCCAATGTCTGCATGATGATGGCAAAATATATTATATACACACGGCATTTGTTTGGTCAGAAAAAGACAGTTTCTAGTCAATTAATATGAATTAACAGGAGGAATAAGAATTACAAGTCAAATGAAGATTATGAAACCACAATCATAAACTTCCTTTGGCTTTTAGCCCTGCCATGATCTTTAAATTTTATTCCACAACAATAATGCTGCCCCATAAAAAACTTTTTTATCCTGTTAGCAACTCAAAACAGATCCCATATACCTCTTAGTACAGGGTTTGTCCTTGTTTTCACCTTATCATTAAATTCTTACCTATCAGAAAGCTAAAACATTTTTAATTTACTTTGAATCTCTGGATGCATTTTAATACCTGAGTTCCAATGGAACCTGTTGATCCAACCACTGAGATCGGCTTTGGACCATCCCAAGCCTTTCGACCTGGCTCTGGAACGGCTCGGCCTGCCCAGGCTGGAGGAGGTGCCTGAGAAGAACATTGAACTATTCTGGCAAATGATGTTCCACCATCCTTTTTCTTCAAAGAGAACCCACCTAGAAAATCAGAAACGGGAAAACTTTAAACTTCATTAACTCAAAAAATTGGAAGTTCGAATACACTAACACAATCACCACCAAAAAAACTGATAAAGATACTCTAATCCATATATCAAACTTAGTAAAATAAAACGCAACCACTGATTTGGCAAAGCTGTCGAGTAAATCTGACAAGTGAAGAACGTTAGGAAGCAAAAGCTAAAGCTGCATGCAAGTAATAGGCATCCTAGTTAGAATGAAAATTGCCTTGTAACGGTATCAGCCAAAGCCTAATAAAAAATCGAAAGGAAAATAAGAAAGCCGGCTATCTGGAACAAAAAGGAAAAAGAATATCAACATTCAACTGTGGCAGCATTCAACCCATAAAAAGCTTTTTATCTTTTTCTTTATCCGAACTTTTGGCAGCTGAAGAACCAAAATAAAATTAAAAGTGTCACAGTAAAAACATAACTACAAATTAAGCTTCGTTGGGTTGTTTCCTGATTAACAAAACACAATGCCCAAAAATTAAGAGAGAGAGAGAGAAAAAAAAAAAAAGAAAAAGGCAAAGAAGGAAGTGAAGCTGGAACCTGAAAGCCTGGGGAGACGATGGTTGGACCTGGTAGTATCCAAGAAGGAGATAGCCTTGGTTTCAGCTGGAGATAGCAAGTTCAAAGCCATCCCAATCACTACTCAGTTCAACACACAACACAAATACGAGTTCAGAGTCACAGACAGACACACACCCAGCACTACTAAATAGAAAACAGAGAAAGCAGGCAAACGAAGACAGGAAATCAAAACGTACTGTTTTGTTTCTGTTTGCGCTGCGAGAATCACATGCGTATAAATTATTTATTTATTTTGTGGTCCAATAATGGTAATTAATAAATGAGGAAAACGAGCAAGTGTCTGTGAGAGATGGGATGGCTACACGTGGCAAATGTCAACTTACGATGCATCCCTCTTTTTTTTTTTTTTTTGTTGGCCATACCATTACGACACCGTTTACGAAGAGCACAAGGATAATAAATAGACGTCCTTATATGTTAACTCCATTTGATTCCGTCCGAATACGTCCAGGACTTGGCTCCTTCGATTTTGTCATTCATCAGAGGACAAGAATGGTTGTGGAAGGAGAGACTGGAATCTTAAGAAGAACCCTCGTGCCTTTAAAAAAAAAAACATGGAATAGTGATTAGAACAGAAGGGATTGTTGTTTTCGAAAAGCAGAATGCGTTTCTTCGATGTGACCGCTATTCAACTCCGTAAAAATTTTTTAAGTTCAATTCTATTTAAAAATAATATAATTATTAAATAAATAAATACTATATAATATTTTAATACATAAATTTTTATAATAAAATTAATTATTTAAATAATTATAATATATTAATTTATTTTATAATTTTATAATCATATATTTTTTTGTATATATATATATATATATATTTTAAGTAATTTAGTTATATTTATTATATTTTAAAATATATTTAAAATAAAATTAATTAATATTTATATATATAATATTATAAGTATTGTAAAATATATTATAATATATAAAAAATATTAAATAGATCATATAATTATTATGATCCGTTTAATTATTTAATAATTTAGTCAAATTAAAAATTTTAATTCTTGATAAATAAATTAAATTTGAATTAATTTTTAATTAATACAATACAAATTCAGTTTATCACAGATACAAGGTCACAATTGAAATTACTGCTCCCAATTCACATTCAATTATGAGGCCCCATGATTATTATAATTAATAATAATTTCCCTCCAAATCGTGGAAAGGACAAATGATTTTGCCACCTGCCAAACATCTGTAATCTATTATGGCAAGCAAGTGCTGTGCTGCTTCGACTTCTTTTCTTTTACTAGTTGTATTAAGGATATGTAGACGCCTTTAATCTGTTGGTTCCATTGCACATACGTCCAAAATTATGCGGCAGATATAGGGTGGTGATACATTGCCGACCCCATTTGGATGGCTGGTAGTCATTTTTTATTGAATCAATTTTGAGGCATCTTATCCAAAATTCCAATTGATACCAAAACAAGATCCCTAATCCCCTGCTTTGGCCTCTTCCCATCTCCCAAGTCTCAAGCCACTGCCACTCGGCCCTTCCATAACTCTATTATTATTATTATTATTATACTACCTACATCACAACATCGCTCGGGGAGAACCCATCTCTTTATTGGAGTGGCACGTATGTTGTAGCACGAAACCCATCATTGCACAATCTTTTCCGTGTGAATTTTAAACAAGAATTGTACCTCACGATCATTCATACATCCAAACAATAAAATGACTAAATTATGATGGATTTAGAAGGCATATTTTGAAAAATTTATCAAGTAAAACGTAAGAAAAACGTGCACGTGTCTTGAGAGTTTGTTTGGTGCGAAACGAGATGGTGAGTCAATATTGTAGTGTCCAACTTCACAAAACCACTTTCTCCATCCGAACGATCACCCTATCACCAAGCACTTTGTAAATGAATGAATAAAAAAAAAAAAAATCAGAGTGGGTAGGCTAACCTTTCTGTCCATGAATATAAGAAAGTGAAAGCAATGACAATATAATATTTAAGCACTGAGAAATGGTTGGTGCATGAAAAAGAAAGCTAGAACAATCCTACTGCAAAGAGTCAAAGTTTTCCAACCAACATACATTTGTCATGCAGTTATAAGAACTTGGACTACAATTCAGATTATCAAGTGAGACTGATGATTAAATTACAGACTCAGCCACGAATGCAGTAACCCACTCAGTTTGGATTTTCTCATATCGATAGTTCTACAAAGTCCAACACATAATATCTGTAACTCGTAGCCTGTGGATGATACAACACTCCTTTGGCTAACATATTTCTGGTTTATACACAAAGTTCACAACCATATGCTTTCATTGTCAATTTAAAACCTTATTCTCTTATAGAAAGTAAACAACGGATTACATAATTGGTCCGGGATCCAACTGATTGTTTCGCATTGATTTTTTTATATTCTAGAACACTATTATTATCATTTCTCTAGAGTATACATTGAGTACCTGAGCTCAAGTTGATCACATAAAGTGAATCTCCATTCAGTTTCAGTTAACCCTCGTGGATGTGTTCTTGTTCTTCTTGTATCTCACTCGAGTTCAGCACTGGGCCCTCGCCGTTAACCTCTTCTGCACCTCCTGTTTCAGATATTTTTGTGACCCTCTGCAACTCATCAGTAACATCTGAAGGCTGAGATAATGACTGATCAACATCCACTTCTTTCTGAACTGATGGTTTTGGCCTTCGGATGGCTTCAGCTGCCTCAGGCATCACAACAGGAGGCGGCTGGGGAGGAACCCATGTTCGCTGAACTGGTGGCTCATTGGTTCGTACACCGTAAGGTCCATCTTCATTTTCAACCTCTGTGATCCTCACATTCTTTCGCTGCCACCAAGGAACTGAACTATCATTGTGTAACTGATAGTTCAGCCCATTATCTTGAACCCCGGCATTCAAGCCTTCCCCACTTACTTGAGACTGAAGTACTTGGCTAGAGGCATTTTGGGCCTGGCTAGCCTCCCAAGGCTACTCAGTAGGAGCAAAAAAGTAATCATCAAAATTCAAGAAACTTCAAGATTCTTTTCACTCAGCCATATATCTCAATGCACTTTAGCAAATGCCACCAAATTTACACGAATCCTTTTTTCACTATTTATAGCAGTCATATTTAAAAAAGTTATTTTTTTTCCAGATCAAGGCTGGTTTTAAACCATTTCAATGAAAAATGAGGTAGCCATTGGACACCTGCATTTTTCTTAAATAGTCCAAATGCCAAACAGGCGAAATGGTTGAGAGTAATGTAACACTATGTACCACCTATAGTGATGTAGGAATTATTAAATTGATGGCGCCAAAGTAAGGATATGGCCCCTATATGAGCTGACCTCATTCTTTAAATGCTAAACAACGTACTGAGAGATGAAATCCAGTTGCTAATAAAACCAGCAAGTTCAATAAGGTGTTTGTAATCCATGAATCTAATGAAAAAGCACACCTTAGCTCTTGGTGCTAATCGCGGATTTGATAGTTGCTGATTTGGGTTTGGAGGTAGATCATTGATGTCCTGCAGATGAAAACAAAAAGATTGAGAATCAGCATTAACCAGTAGACAAGTCAATCTCAATCATTAGTAGCAGGATTAGTTACCCTAACATTGGAAGGTTTCTCCCCTCTCTGGACCATTGCCATGATCTGCAACATAATTTAAAAAAATCAATTTAGCAGAATTCTTTCAACCACCAGCCAAGACAAACATCTTAGATAAATGATAATATTTCTTAGGATTCATTGTTCAGCAAGTAAGAAAAAAGTGCTGCCAATATAGATGCAGCTAGAAATGGACATGTTTATACACAAATTAAATTTTGCAGTTAAAGAATAAAGTTTTCTGAGAGATATAAGCCACAGTGAAAATACTTGCCTCCATGTATGACTTCGGGTGAGGCGCAACAGAGGGTTCTCCAGGTGCAGGAGGTGAGGAAGATCTCACTGCACAGAAAATTCCAGAATTTGATTTAGACATTCAAACCTTTAAATTAAAAAAAAAAAAACACAAGAGAGTATAAGCAACCTGATCGCGAGTCGAAGTCCACATTGCCATTTGCATATGGTTGCTGCCAAGAAATTTTGCATCACTAAATGTCAACTTAGAGAACTCATATTTGAATCAGAACATTTTTGCTCCAGATATTCTTTACAGAGTAAAGATCGTGAAAGAGTTCCCAGTTTCCACAAATTTTCTCTTACCTTTACACCTGTGACTGAGACCCTATGATCCTCTTGATTAACCAGAGATGTTTTCCCAGAAATATTAGTTTGTCCTGATGAATACAGAAAGAAAGGCTATTCAATAAGATCAAGTCCCATCCACTGTCGAGAATATCACAAGTTTTAGTAGTCAACCAAGGAGAGTATACTTGTTGACAATTGCCGAGGCACTGAGCTAACCACAGAGAATATAACTTGACAGATTGATCAGGAACTAATTATGCACCTATTTAGTTGCACATTCACTGATGCAATAACAAATTTAAAATTCATTTAAGAAGAAAATAAATGAAGCTAAGATTGACCGTCCATGGATAAAGAGAGGCAGAGGTTTTTGCTTTTCATGAATCAGAAAATTTTTTTGCCATATCATTCCTAATATCCTTTCCGAACTCATGCTAAAAATACTGATAGCATGGATGGTTGGAATTACTTCTCTTTAAATTAAGCGACAGTTATAGCTTATGCAACTGATTGATAGAAAATGGACATAATTATTTATAAATAATCCTAAGTTTCTGTTAAAAATTGCCCAACCCTGAACCCTACAGTCAAGCTGAAGGTCCCTTTGGGTGAAAGTATGATTTCCCAAATTAGCTTAGCAGTCAATAGAAAGGAATTTCAATGAGCACCCCAATTCTTAAGGACGTTTCATATTTTCTGTAATAGACTGGTTCTCTGGACTCTACACCCCCTCCCCCAAGGAATAAAGTTGTGAGCACTTTTTCCATAGTAGGCAAGGAGCAAATTATAATGCCTAAAACACCAGTAACATGCATTTTTCAGTTAAGTAATTTGGACAACGCTTTCATGTGCACATATAAGCTAACTATGATCCTAGCATCTTAACAAATCAACCTTGCAGTAAAATTTCTAAAGAGATGAAAAGCAGCAACTCCAGAAAAAAAATGCTGCACATTATGCAATATGCTTGCTTTATCAGATATGAAGATCTACTTTACCTTCCAACTTTCTTATGGAATTACTCATGGACTTCATTTCCTGAACTTGAACATCTAATACATTCATAAACTCCTGAAAATATCTCCTCTCTGAAGATAATAAAAAGTTTGTGGTACATGACAATTGTTACTAATCAATGAACAATTTTACGCATCAAAAGGAAAAGAATTAGTCAAAATGGTAATGATAAAATCCATTAGAATGAGACCTTCATTTTTTGAATTCAGCATTTCTTGGCTTGCCTTTGCCACATCAGCAGCTGCAGCTGCAGCTGCTTTTGCAGCAGCTGCTGCTTCTTCTGCCAAACTCGGTTTTGCATTAGTTTCCTTGACATTGTCATCTTCTTCCAGTACAACCTTCCGTATCCAAGACTTCAACCTAGGGACAACAGTTTTCTGAAACAAGAATGTGTCATTTGACTGCATATCAAGCATAAAATTTGGGGGATAAGAATTTATGTACGCTGCTATATATGAAGTTGGACGCAAAGATGCTCAGAGATGCAATACAATATCAACAGTGGCAATAGCAAACGAATATCAGGCATCAACATATCCCATTACTAAATTATGAAGGATGTGAAACAAAACCGAATTATTTTTGGCAACCTTTATAAAAACAGCAGTTCCAGCACCTGAGGCAGCCAGCAATCCTACAGAAAGAACAGCATGATACCAGTGAAATCGCGCCATCATTGAGGTATTCGCCTGTGGAATGACAGCAGTAGGAGCAGCTCCCGCAGGCTGTGGCTGCAGAGCCTGTGTTGGGGCCTGTGACTGAACGTTAGATAGTGATTTGGCCTGTCCATCTGCTTGTATGAATAAAATGGCATCAATGATACAAGCTTCAGCTAAACTTTGTTCACATGCAAAGAACATCACCAGCACATAAGGCATGACTCACTTTAATACAAAAACTCATTACCTTGGTTGGTACCATTTGTCTGTGCACCAGGAGATGGGTCCTAAAGATGCCAGGGAGAATAATAAATATTAACAAATATAGAACCAATGAATGCTTCAGAACCAATTCAATGCAAGAGAGAACTGAAAATAAATAAGTTGCTTACAGGCACAAGCCGAAAAGCCTCATCTATCTCCTCCTTTGTGAGCCCCTTCTTCTCAAGGAAAGATCGCCTATAAATGACTGGAGAACCCCTAACTTTTGGATGTGAAAGGAATTTTACAGCATTCTGCACTTGCTCCTCTCTCATTGGTTCTGAGTTCACAAACACCGATGGAGAGGAAATAGGTTTAGCAGCCTCTGGCCTGGCATCTTGCTGCGCCTCACTTGTTTGTTGTGCAGACTCTGCAGATGCAATTATTATGAAAAGGAAGGAACATTGTTTATTTTTGGCATATAAATCAATAAAGTAAGAAATTATATGATCTCTCTTGACGTGAGATCTACAAAAGAAAAGATTTTTTATGTTAACACTTAATACATTCTCAATTTGAGTACAATGAGTTGTATAAGATTTGCAATAATATGATTTCGTAAAAACTGCACAAAGTAATGTTAAAATGAAATTCCAACAAGCCCAATCTTCTCTCTCCCTCATTTGCAGTGTTTCATGGTAGTAAACATAAGTTCGTTCCAACACGAATTAACAAACACCAATTAAAGAAATATCAAGATTCTCATTCATTTCCTCCTCTTTTTCTGTAAAGAAATGTACCATAGCAGTCAAACAACATATCGAAATCAATATAAAGTCGAAAAAGTTCCACCAATTTCAACTATTCATCAACTACATCAGATATTTAAGCTCCCGCGCTATCCAATCCAACTTAGCAAAATAAAAATTGATTCAGTTCATATTAAAAAAAAATACAACATTTGACCATTGATCATATAAAAATCAAGGGGAAAAAATTTTTTTAAAAAAAAACCTGAATTAGGGGGGTTCTCGGCCGTCGGATTAGGAGGAGCCGGAGATTGAGTCGCCATAGCACTCAAAATCCTTCAAACAATGATGAAAACAGAAGAACGCTCGGTCAAGATTAGGCAAAGCAAGTTAAAGAAAAAGAAAGAAGAATCAATAGTGGAGCTGCTTACAGGAAATACGATGATCGATGATTATGATGTCAACCAAGACACAGTTGGTTTTTGCTCATCTCGAAGCCAAGGCTGCTCCTGCCTGACAGCGTCACTACCCCAATGACGCCAAAACGCTGCGGATGATATGAATTAGTGCCGCTTATGGCTTCATCTATATTTTGTTTTTTTTTTTAAAAAAAAAAAATTCTGTAATTTTTCAAGAATATTAATATTTTTTTTTGGTTTGCTTTTGACGCATAGGTCCCCGACGCCTCATACAATGACTGAATTACCCTTATGGTATTGAGAAATAAACTGTATGTGTTGCTTAAATCTAAAGGGTGGTTAAGTTATTTGACTAAGGACGAGGGACTTATGTGATACATATGGAAAACCTATTTATGTTTTCAAAAATTGTAAGAAATCAGGGAATTGTATCTTACTATTGCATGAAAACATTAATATGGCAATGCGGGCTTGGGCATGAATGGCATTGAAGGAAGGGGGTGCAGTCACAAGTTTGCAATAACTATAAGATGGAGGTTGAATTTTAAAAGAATTTTACTCATAAATTGTAATTATCAAGTAGTTGGAGTGGTTACTCATAAAGAGGCAGTGTGGGTTTGATTTTATTATTATTTTTACAAAAAATAATAATTAATTACAAATTTTATTCTCAAAACAACAGCATTACTTAATTACTTAAAGGGATAATAACACTTAAGTCTCCAAAGTTTAGTAAAATCACAACTAAAGACATAGCTTTTTTTTTTTAATGCATGTCCCTGCATTCAAATTTGTTAATGGAACTGTCTAGATTTACAATTATGCCCCAGTAGTAGACAACCAAATACTACAAATAAACATTAATAATAATAATGGCCATAGTCAAGTCTCAATAACTTGATAGCGTTGGGCTTCAGCACATGAGTATTTATATGGGCCTCTAAATGGGCCATGTTGGGCCTCATGAGCCCTAACCAAATTATTTTCCCACAGCAAATTTTACACGTTTAATTTATTTAATTATTATTAATTATGTTATTAACATTTACTTAAATAAAAAATAAAAAATCAGGACATAATTTTAGTCTTTTCACTAATTAATCAACTATTTTCTTTACAAAAATGATATAAAATTTAGTGTCAATCTCGTTCGATCACTTATAACATAACATGCAAAACAAAATATGATTATGATATTGATGCGTGCATGTAAACTCCTGATTAATAGAGCTTGGCTCTGCATGCACTTCCTGGTAAGAATGTATTGCTGATAATTATCTATTTACTCTTTCCCTTTCAACGTTGAGAGTCTCTGTCTTTATTGCTTGGTGCTGTGCAGGCGCGAGTGTGCTTTGCCCCATCATTGCATTTGCCCACTTTAGATGCACGTTGGTCTTGTCTTCCAGCAGGAAAAACAGAAGCACGCCAGTCTTTTTTCTTTTCTTGTAGCAATGGATCTGTTTACGAAAGGGAAGCGAAATTCATGGCGATATAATTCAAAAAGAGAAATTATTATAATGAATACCAAAAATTAAGTCTATTTTTTTTTACTTAATTTATGCATTTGGTCCACACACTTATATATTTATGTATGTATAGATAAGTTTATTTTTCTAAATCAAGAACAAAGGAAAAGAATTTAAAAGCACCAGGGAAAGGGGAGAAAAAGAAGTAGAAAGAGAAGAAAAGCAAAGAAGGAGAAAAAGAAAAAAAGAAAAGAGGAAGAAGAAGAATAGAGATAGAAGGAAAAAAAAAAGAGAGAGAAATAAGACGTTTAGAAACAAGGAAAGAAATTTTAAGATAATATCTTTTTTTTTTGGTTTTATTTTGAAAAAAATATTTATATTTTAGTGTTAAAAAATGATAAAATTAGATGAAATATTTGAATTTTATTTTGATAGATTAAAATTTAAAATTTCAATCATTTTAAATTTTTAAATTCATAATCAATAAATTTTTTAGATTGAATTTTGATAATTTCACCGAAAAATTTCTTAAGAATTATTAAAAATTGGATAGAAATGGTTGAACTTTTTTATTTAGATAAAAATGTAAAATTTACAAAATTTTATTTTATTTTGTAACTTAAAAGGATCTATTTACAAGTAATTAGAAATTTTTAGATCATAATAAAATTTTTTATATTTTAGTGGAATATTATAAAATACAAAATTTTGGGCTTAGATTGTAAATATTTTGAGATACTTTTATAATTACTTATATTTTAAGGATATTTTTATAATTTTTTATTATTAATAATTTCTATTTTAAAAGTCAAAAATTTTACTATTTTTTAGATTGAATTTTGATTTGATTTAGGTTATAGATTAATTTATATTTCAATATAAGCAGTATAAGTTATAAGTTTGTTTTAATAATTATGTATTGATTTTTATAAAATAATATTAGATAGTGATAGTGAGAAGAAGAAGAAGAAGTCTATAAAGTCATAGAAAAGATGACTTTATTTTGATCCAAGTAAATAATTCACGTATAATTAAGTATTTTAATATTTTAAAATTAAAAGATAGAATTTTACATTTAATTATTATTATAAATATGAAATGAATTTATTTAAAACATGCAGGTCTTTTATTTTAAAATAAATATCAAAACATAAGACATAATTTTATTTTAGAAATGTTAATATTTAATTTTGGAAGTTTGATATGAGGATTAATATTTAAATAACATGTTATTGTTTTGTTATATTTTGTATAAATTTTTAAAAAACTTACTCATGATATTACGATTATATTATACTTTCAATGTTTATGATATGTTGCTGAAATAACATGAATAAATTATTTTATTATCATTGTGTGTGCATAAATTATGAAATAATGTAAGGCTTTGTTTAGTATTAATAATTATGAACTTGATTTTAATCATACCGTAAAAACTCGTAAATTTAAAATTATAAATAACAGTTTATGGATATAAAATTCTTAAATTAAGTAGGTTACACATTTCTTTAATGGCAGCCTTTAAGAATAGTATCTCAAAATTATATATTGCACATAGTAATAATTAAACTGTATGGTTGTTTTGTTATTATTATTATTATTTTGCTTATTTATAAAGAAAATAATTAAAAATATAATAATTAATAGTTTTACTTTTGAAACTATCTTTTATATGTAATTATTTATTGAATTTTTATTATGTTTCTAAATCAAAGTACGTGATTTAAAGTTCTATAAAATAATTTAAAATCAAAAGTACGTGATTTTAAATATTTTGATAGAATTTCTCTTGTATCATAAACACTCAAAATTTAAATTTATAAAATTTTTTAAACTCGTGTAACACTTTTAATATTTTTTATAAAATTTTAAATTAATACAACAATAAATTTATTAAAAATAGAGCATCGAAAATTTATTATATCAAAATTTAATACATTATTAAATTACATTTGTACAATAGTTAGTATAATTATAACTTTTTAATAAGTATAATCTACATAACAATATATTCTTTAATTTCTTTCAAAATGTATTTTTATAGATAATAGAGTTATCTCTTATCTACCTAAACTTTTACTGCTCAAAAAAAGATGTGAAATGTAGATTGTAAGTCAAAGTCCAATAGATAACCACATATAAAAGAGGGTTCAAAAAAAAATATTAATTGTTATGCTTTCAATTGGTTTTTTTTTATAAATAAGTAAAACAATAATTATGTAATAAAATAATAATAATATAATTTAGTTATTACTATATGCAATACATAATTTTTGGGTATTATTCTAGAAACTGTCATCCAAAGAATGTATAGCCTATATAATTTAAGGATTTTATATTTAAAGATCAACGCCCATAATTTCAAGTTTATGGACTTTTACTATAGAACTGAAATTAAATTTGTAGTTATTAGTACTAAATAAAAGATCTTACACTATTTTATAATTTAGGCATATATAATAATAATAAAATAATTTATATGTATCATTTTAATAATATTTTATAAACATTGGAATTATAATTTAATTATAATATCATGATTATATTTTTTGAAAATTTATGCAAAACATAATAAAATAGTATCATGTTATTTGAATCTTAATCTCCAAATCATATTTTCAAAATAAAATATTAACCATTTCTAAAGCAAAAGCATGTATTATGTTTTAATATTTATTTCAAAATAAAAGACCTACATATTTAAAATAAATTTATTTTATATTTACAATAACAATTAAGCGTAAAATCTTACTTTTTAATTTTTTAAAATATTAAAATATTTAATTATATATGAATTATTTATCTAAAATAAAATAAAATAATCTTCTCTATAGCTCCGCTGACTTTTCATTCTTTCTACTATCACCACCTAACAGCATAATTATTAAAATGAATTTATAACTTTTATATCAAAATATTTACAATCTAAACTTAAAATTTTATATTTTACAATATTGCACTAAAATATAAGAAATTTTATTATGATTCAAAATTTTTAACTATTTATAATTTCATCCTTCTAATTTACAGGAAAAAATAAAATTTATAAATTTTATATTTTTATCCCCAATCAAAAAATTTTAATTATTTTCATTAAATTTTCAATAATTTTTAAGAAAATTTTTGGAAAAACTATTAAATTCAATCCAAAAACCTATTAATTATAACTTCAAGAACTTAAAATTGTAGAAATTCTAAGTTTTAACCCACTAAAATAAAATCTAAGTATTCCATCTAATTTTATTATTTTCTAACACTAAAATATAAATATTTTTCTTTCCAAAATAAAGTAATAAGAAGATATTACCTTAAAATTTCTTTCCTTATTTCTAAACTCCTTATTTCTCTCTTTTTTTTTCTTAAATCTCAATTCTTCTTCTTTCTCTTCTTTCTTTTTTTTTTTTTTCTCTTTCTTCTTCTTTTGCTCTTCTCTTCTCGGTGCTTCTAGCTTTCTCCCCTTAATTCTAGATTTATAAAGATTTTTCTTAGTAACACATGCCTAAATATGCCATTACATGAGTCAAAAAGCATGGATTAAAAAATGGGCTTAAAGAAAAATAAAATTGGACAATGGGCTTAAAAAATACTTTCAATTAGAATATTACAATTTTGACTCATAACTTACTTTTTAAGTCTTCTTTCCAGGCAGCTAAAGTTTAAATGATAGGAGATAATTATACTTTCTAATTAGATATATTTTGGAAGAAAATAAAAAATATGTTGTTTTGTATATTGTACTTATCAAAAAATTATAATTATACTAAAAATTATACATATTTAGTTAAAGTACTATATTAAATTTTAATATGATGAATGCCGAAACTCTATTTTTTAAAAACATATTATTGTGGTAATTTAAAATTTTACAAAAAATAATAGAAGTGATACAGGAGTTTAAAATTTTATAGGTTTAAATTTTGAATGCCTGTAATACTAAAAAAAAAAAAAACTCTATCAAAATATCTAAAATCATGTATCTTTAATTTTAAATTATTTTATAAAATTTTAAATCACGTATCCTAATTTCTAATTTAACAGCGTGACATATCAATTAATATTGTGTCATTTATTTTTGTGACAAGGACATTTATGATATTCACTTAGCATTGACTATAATATAACATAATTTGAATCATCTTGACATATCACAAAAGTGATTAAATATCCTAACATATAAATATTTGACATAATAATTAATATTTATATTGATTGATATAAAATTTATAAATTAATTTTATATTTTATAATATAATTTAAACAAAATTTAAAATACTATTTTAATCATTCATTATTAATATCTGTGGGGCAACATTTATGTCATCGATAAAAAAAAAATTAGGAGGGTATTATAATCTTTCTATCAAACCCAAATCTACTAGTTTCACTATATGTTGGTGTCCATATTTTCCGGTGGTGTAAAAAATTATCATATAGTCAAAAATCACATATCATAATTTCTAATTTTAGAGTGTGACATATTAATTAATGTTGTGTCATTTATTTTGGTGACAAGTACATTTATAATATTCATTTAGCATTGATTATAATATAACAAAATTTAAATCATCGTGACATATCACAAAAATAATTAAATATTCTAATATATAAATATTTGACATAGTAATTAATATTTATATCAATAATTAATATAAAATTTATAAATTAATTAGATATTTTACGATAAAAATTAAAAGAATTTAAAATATTAATTTAATTATTCATTATTAATATCTATGGGGCAACATTTATGTCATGGATTAAAAAAAAATTAGGAGGGTATTATAATCTTTCTATCAAACCCAAATCTACTAGTTTCACTATATGATGATGTCCATATTCCCCAGTAGTGTAAAAAATTATCAGATAGTCAAAAATGGGTAAGAATACGAACTTGCAGCGTAAGCAAGAATCATATTCCAGGATCCCGAATTTCTTTTTACTGGGAATATGGCAGCCTTACGGCCAAATCGTTATCGAATAATCTCTTCTTTCTCCTGCACAAATTCATCTTCAATTAATTTAGGTACCCTTTCTGGAATGAATAGTAATGATCATCCGACTACTGTCGGCACGGATTCTTGGAACCATTTCCACAGCCCCGGAAAGGATCTTGCCACACAGCTTTACTGTGCTTCTTTACTGAAAGATTCTTGGCGATACAATGTAGTTTTACTGATTGGTCTAGTGATTGGAGGAAATTAAAGGTACAATAGCCTCCAATTTCCGGAATTATACCTACCTCTCTGTTGAATTCATTAATTAATCATTAATATCGGGAAAGAGCTTCTCATGCATCACATGCAAGATGTGTGTAATATATATATATATATATATATATATATATATATATATATATATATATATAACTCTTTACAGATAACCCCTGAGGGAAGAGTACCGGACGGTCACATATTTACACATATTATGTAACAAAGGACTGCTTTTGGGGCCTGGAATTCTGAATTGAGAAGCTCTCAGCCTCTAGTCGGCTGAATGAGAAGGGACACAACATACAAGTTCGTACTGTGTTTCCGTGCGCCTAAATGTAAGAAATAAAAATGAAAAATGAATACAAGAGGGCCGGGAGAGAGAGAACAGAGAGGGGCTTCCTCTTCTGCTTCGGCATCTGCTTTTTCTGAGCTGCTGTGCTGGGCAAAATAAAAGACAGAAGCCATTACTGCGACTTAATTTGGCAGTAACGAGGGAGATTAACGGTGGAGAATGCTCGGGTGATGTGACAAACTGCAACATTAAATGCAAGCATAGCTGTCATCTGCAACTTGAAACTATTAGGGTGTCATTTCTGGACATGTGTTCCCATACTGATTGAACCAGAACAAGAGATTTGGTACCCTTTTTCTTTTAATTATTGTTGGATTTTGTCCTGTCTTAACAAAAGAACAGCTAAAACGTCGGCAAATAATGGTCGATATCGACAAAGTTTGGTACGACTACGAGGGAGGCTGATAATAATTAGGCTATAATACAATCAAAACAAGGTCAGGGTGCTGTGCTCACACACGAAGACAGGAAATAACGGTTAAAAAAAAAATTAATAAACACAAGGACAAAATGACACGGACTCTAGAGAAATAATTATACCTGAAAGGGGGAACACATGGGTTATTTGATTCTATAATCCCAGATGAAATATCTACAGTATACGAAAAGATAATTAAAGTTAAAAATTTCAACTATAGTTATAGGTAGTATGCTCGTGAATACCTCCTTCCTTCTATAACGTGTAAGATGTGCTTCAATTTGGTTAGAAGAATCTAATATTCAGCATGTTTCCAGTAAATCCCCAGGATTTTCGGTACTAAGCTCGGTTAACTCACTGTAATTGAACTATAATAGCACTATTCTCTATCATAGAGAGAAGCAGAAAATTCTTGTTCGTGAATGAAAAGAAGAGAAAGAGTATGAACTATCTTAGGCTTAGGCTATTGGGGTCAATAAGTGCACACAATTACAAGTCCAATGGGTCGGACCAGGCATTTTCTTACAGAGCAGTTGACATGACACAAGGCTTAGGCTTACGATTTACTGCACAGCACCAGGGTTCTGAGTTCTGATACCAAAATGTCATTAGAGACTGTAATTTATAAGTATTTGACAGTGATGGGTTTAGTAACTCATCTGACATCACATGTGATTCTATGACAGAAGGGCAAAACTGATTCAGGAAGCTTGTACTTGTGCTCGCAAGACCATAAGTTGGTGGCCGTTGGTTTTTCGTTTGTTTCCTCCATGCAGTGGCATTATCAAGATCCAAAGAAACAAAATAGTCTGTCTTCTGTTTTGAGTCATAAGCTGCGTAAAAACGTTGAAGATTTTTGCTGACATTCATAAAATGAAACAATGTCAAAAGAAAATGATCAAGATTGACCAGAAAACAAGTATGGGGGAGTAAATATAGACCAGAAACTTGATCACTTAATTCTCTGAAGCAGTTTCTCCACCATAATTTTCTGCTGCACTGCACGCAAGGATTCTGAATTCATGATTGCATTACTAACAACTACTACTGTGGCTGGAGAGTCAGCATTCACCTATATCAAATAACAATTTTAGAAAAGAAAAAAGAGTTTTAGGAGTAGTGGTATGTTCAAATAGTAGGAGTTGGACATAGAAAACATCTCAACTATGTGGTCAGCCAAATACAGGGTATAAATAACATACCCAAACCCAGCCGTTCAAGCCAACAGCTATCTCAAAGGAGAGTTGGCTTCCAAGCGCCTCAAGAACTGGACAAGTTGGCGAGCTTAGCAGCCTAAGAAAGTAAGTCATAATGAAAAACCAAATTGCTATCAATTGTTGATACAGTGACATCAAGTCAGTTGTGATGAAAAATATATCTCAACCTCCTGTTAACGATTTAGAATAAAGAAAACAGAAATCTCACATTCTTGATAGACCAGTTGAAGTTTCAAACATGCAGCCATCTTTAAGGGGGCCAAATTCTGCTGCTTTTCCACTGGCTATAAATCACAAGACAACTCTACCGAAGGTCAGATTAATAATCAACAGAAAACAAATCAAAGATTTTTATAGGAAATTGATAAGTAGACCCTTCAAATGAAAAATTTATGGAACTTTCATTACTATGCATGACAGCACCGGATTCATGTCAAGATTTGCCTTCACAACCCGAACATAAAGTAGAGAACCTATTCGTAGCAAGGAGGTTAAAATGTGTAATCCCCTCAATAAACACAAGCAAAGAGGGTGAAAAAGAAATAAACTTAGCATTACATATTTCAAAAGTAGAAAGCATTAAATCGGAATGGTGGTTCAACATGCTTCAGTCATGCATTCTTAACATACAACAAAGTTAAACATGCATTTAAAATCAATATTAATGTTCATATCTACGTAAGATCTTATGCTTCAAAGGTCCAGTAGGACTTAACTTTCCCAAACTTTCCCCTTTGCAAGGAAAATTTCTTATTCTTAATCTCACCTTCACAATTATACAAACATATTTTTTATTTTCATACAGCAGATGATCCAATCCATGGAATTGAAATGATGCATGGTCCTGGAAATAGTCTCCCAATATTAATGCAGAAGCTGATGAGGCAATAGCAGATGAATCTCTGTTACAAATATTGATAAAACTAAAGGATGTACCACAATGCTTTACTAAAAGAAATGCCACATTGCATTTACAAAGAGTGAATACATATAATATGAGAATTTTACACACCTCAAACTTTGGTATGTTTCTCCCCGTTCCTCCTCAAATGCAAGCACAGGTAAAAATGCTATTGTTGGTCCTTTAATATCCACAAAGAAGTTCTGTATGAAAAAAGTACTTAGTCGACCGGGCAAAATTTGTTCTTTTAAGTTTACAAAAATACATGTGGAGTTTCTAAATTTGTACACAGAGCAAAACTGGATGTAAGCATTAGGCATTACAATGAACTTGCAATATGTTGTAATGGGATGGGTATGGTCTTGTTGCTATCTGAAAAGCAAGAAGCCAACTTATACATATTACACACCACAATTTTTTCATCCCTAATTTTACTTGCACACACATCCATTAGCGGTAATTCAAACTAGACCACAATCAAACCACTGATAAAGCAGTAAACTTTCTGCCAGTTTTCTTCTTTCAAGTTGAAGATTGGGTCAAAGAGAGGGAGAGAGAAAAATTAGAAAACTAAGATTTCATGATTTTTCGTTTTTAAGCAGAAAATCCCACATTTATGCATCTGCGCCATTTGCCATCTAAACATAGGCTGTCATAACAGCTTTTTCAATTTCTGAACTTCTTCCAATCTTTGAAGGAATTTAGTTAACATACACGATAGACAATTATGTAAAAGATTAATTGAGTTCACTGTGGCAGCTGATACAGACACGGATAGGTCAAAGAAATTAAACTTAACGGCCCCAAAAAGATATTGAAAAGCAGCAAGTAACATAGTGCAGACCACAATCCGGCTATAAACCAAACTACCATTTAGTACAATATTCTCTAATTTAATGAAAAGAAGAAAAAAAATATATACATTAAACTATGTCAAAATGCTTACATCTGCTTACAGTCTACAACAATCCCAAGAACAGCATCCTCCACGCAAGGTATGTACTGCATAAACAACAGAATCACCGTTTTATAAATTAAAGGGGGCTGGAGTAAATTATTCTAGAGCCAACTGGTAATGAAAAGAGATGAAATCAGCTATAAAAAAACACCATGCACACTCTTTCTGAGAGCTTTCAACCCAGTATTTGTTTGGCTTCGAGAACTTAAGTTTTCCAGCTCTCATGACAGAATTGAATCACAATCCTGATTATCATCCAAAATGAATGTCCATAATCTTCATATCAAGGCAAGATGTACAATACAGATTAACAAAACATTTAACTGTTTTCTTTTATTTTCTAATTATTAATTTTTCGACTGGTTGCTGCAGGCCAAAAATAAAAATCTACACATCTTATGGTATAATTGTTTTCAAAGCCCTTAGCAACTGAAAGCAACGTATAGAACAGAGCTTAAATTGACAAGGACAGAGTAAATAACCACTCTTAAATTTTTTCATTTGCGAATTAGAAAATTGAACATTGGAGCCACTACATATGTTGGGAAAAAAACACAAATTTTTAGAATAACACTAAAAAATTACAGCTAGCATGTGTTTTTAATAAGTTCTACTTGAGAATGTTTGTCCAATCTCTCCTGTATCAATTGTTGACAACATCAATAAACATGTTTCATGATTTTACAAACCGTTTTGTATAGTAAGAAAAAAAGATGCCATATTAACATTTTACTCAAAATAAATTGTACCAAGGACCCTGTTATCCAATAAGAGTAAACATGAAGAGAACTAAAGCAGGACAATCAATGGCTAAATAAGAAGCTACTTGAGCTGCATTAGAAATTCAAAACATATTCAATGGAAACCTATGCATTATTTTGAAACATTACATCTAATTATACTAAACAATCACACAATCCACAGAGAAGTCAACCATTCATAATATGTTGCAGTGCAAACTTATTCATTCAAGTATAACTATAATTACTCGTAATTCAACAAGTGTTAAGAAATCACAAGAACCATAATATCAAATTCTACTAACAATACCTGCCGGAGCCCCCACCAAGCTTCATGGTCTAATTTGTCATTGCAGAGAGATCGAGCACCACATCTCCTTGGACCTAAAACAGTGAGCATAACCAAAAATAAATGAAAAAGAAATTTATCTGGTAACGAACGCACATAAAAGAAAACAGATACAGCCATGATGGAAATCACAGCAGAGAATCCGAAGAGTAGTAAAGAAGAAAGTACTCACCACTGTCTTATCCACGAAGCATGCTTTGGCTTCCATTAATGACAATTGGAGGGAGTTTTGGAGAGGCGGAAAAGAGGTAACGAAAATAGTTTGGGGAAAGCTAAAAGGAGTTACTCGAGCAAATGGCGTAAAACCAAGCACTATAATGCTCCCTCGCTAAATTAAAGAGTTGAAAGTCGGCAGAACCCGGGTCGGGTGTTGCTTAGCCTTTAGTGGCAAAATAAGAGACCGTTGTGGTGGCTATACGGCAGCCGATGACCGTGAGGACGGCTTGACTACGGCGAACGGCGTGATTTTCAGCAGGCAAGAGGGCCGTAGGGGGCGGCTGGGGTGAGTGGTGGGGACAATCCAGCATATGCGTGGGTTTTTAAGCAATAAGCCTGTAGTGGATGCTTCATCTGTTGGTAACATGATCAGGGAATTAACCGATGGTGGTTTATTTGAAGATGCTAGTGGGGTTTATGTTAACATGCTTGAATACGGCTTTTCAGTTGGTGAATTTAGATTCTTTCCCTGCTGGATTAAGGTATTTGGTGGGCTTTGTGATGCAGAAAAGGCTAGGCGGATAGATGAGCAAGTGTTGAAGCTGGGATTTTTTTATGATGTTTATGTCCTAAATTCGCTTTTGGGAATGTGTTGGAAATGTGGAGGTGTTGAAGATGCAACTCAATTGTTTCAGAAAATACGTGAGAGAGAAATGGTTTCTTGGAATACAATGATATCAGGTTTATGCCAATCAGAGGATTAATTGGGTTCGTTGATGATCTTTAGAAGAATGATTGATGCTATGTACCCAAAGAAGGTAAGCTGCCTTTCTGCTCTTTCATCACGTGGAGCAATTGATGCTTTGATTTCTGGGAGAGAGATTGGTGGTTTCTTGTGAAAATGGATTGGACATCAATGGCTTTTTGGTTAGTGGATTGAGTGAAATGTACATGAAATATTCGGATATAAGGAGTGCTCAACATGTGTCTAAGAATATTCTCTATAAAGAGTCGGAGGGAATGCAGTGATATGGAATGATATGGTCACGGGTTGTCTCCTATGAGTATTTTGCATTGGCATTGGAATTGTTTATCGAGATGTTGAATCGGGGGATATGACCAGATTCTTCTACAATGGAGGCTGTTTTAGTTTTGTGCTCTCGATCACTGGATTTAAATGTTGGAGAGCAAATTCATAGATTCGTCCAGCCATAGACTGCAAAATGATGTAAAAATATTAACAGCGCTCATAGAGATGTACATCAAACGTGGTGATATGTGATATGGAAGCTGGTTTGATAATATTCAATCTCAAAGTCGCAGCATGGTGGTGTGGAGTTCAGTAATCTCTAACTATGCTCATTATAGTTATCCCGCTGAGGCATTGGAATTATTTCATGATTTTATGTTGGAGTATGGCTTTGCAGATTCTCTCATACTTTTGCCTGAACTGACCGGCATGTTCGTTCTCAGCTTGTAAGTCTGAAGGGACGGAAATCCGTGGTTTAACAGTAAATTTGGCATCTGATTCAGATATTTTTGTTGGTGGTGCCCTCGTTGATATGTATGGAAAATGCAGAGATATGAAGTCTGTTCAAAAAGTTTATTCCGAGCTTGCCTTTTAGAGATTAATCACATGGAATGCACTAATATCTGGATATGTTTAAAATGAATGCGCTGATGAAGCTTTAAAGGCCTTCCGTTATATGCAATCCGAGCAAATGCCCAATACTGTAACAGCAGTAATTATTCTCTCTGTTTGTGATCTCTTGTCGGTGATGGTCCTGTGCAAGGAGGTTCATTGCTATTTGTTACGGCAAAGGCTCGAGCTCAATGTTCTTTCGAGTAATTCTCTGATAGCTACCTATGCAAAATGTGGAGACATAATAGCACTGTTCTCGAGAAAATGGCTGAAAGAGGAAGTATCTGGAATTCAATCATATTGGGTTAGGAATGCAGAGCCATACAGATAAAATGTTTGTTTTATTTGAAGACATGAAAGAAGCTGGCAAGAACCCTGATTGCGTAACTTTCGCAGCCCTTCTTTCTGCATGTAGCCATGCTGGGAGGGTTGATATAGGATAGAAATATTTCAAGAGCATGACCGAGAACTATAGACTTCAGCCTCAAGTTGAACATTATACTTGCATAGTTGATCTTCTGAGCCAAGCTGACCATCTAAATGAGGTATATGATTTGATCAAGGCACATGCCATGTGTTCCATATGATCGTACATGGGGTTCGTTGCTTGGATCGTGCTGAAGTCATGGCAACAAAAAGCTGGCGGAACTTGTGGCTAATCACATATGCAAACTTGATCCCACGAACATTGGCTAGATCAGCAATTACAGACATGGGACTTAAGATTAAGAAGCAGCCTGGATGCAGTTGGATAGAGGTTAGTGATAATATTCACAGGATAATTGATGGGGATCACTCGCATCATCAGTCAGAGGATATATATACTCTACGCTAGAAAATAACACTGGAGATAAGATGAAAAGAGCAGGGTATATTCCTCAATTTTAATCACTAAATGTTGTGCCAGAGGAGTCTAATGATACACATCTTCTTTTAATTGAAGACAACGGTTTACAATCACCAGATATAACCCTGTAATGAAAAGCCATAATCTTAATGCTGTGTCATTTTCATTCAAAGGGTAGGCGGTGCCCTTTGCTTGTCTCTCGTTGATGATGTACCTTTGCATCAACTACAAAATTAAGTTATGCTATTTGTGAGTCTCCTATGGTATGCACTAAGAAGCTGGATATGAGACCAACGGTTTAAACTGCCACATTTTTCAGCCTGAGGACCCAAAAAGGTGTTAGGCCAGAAATATTGTGAGTCTGACCTCTATAATCTTTTGTTCTTTATGATATTTGTCCTGTTCATTTGTATCCATTTTTCAGGCATAATCTGCAGGACCGATACTTATCCTGCTGTCACGTGCATTGCGAACCATGTCAACTACGCCACACCATCAAGCAATTGTTAAATCCACAACCAGCAGTGCTAGAAAGTAGGTTTTGTAGAATTTAAGATTACCCATGCTTCAGTTGAATGGAGTTGAGGGGTGTTTTTCTCTCAATGCTCTTGTATGATGGGTTTCTCTCAGCTCCAAAGTGCCAGGTGATACTTATCTATCAGGGAGGTTAGTGATGCTACATTGTAACCTCAGCCTATTCCTTTCAGGTTACATGTGAACTGCGTTTGACAATTTTAAAGAGAAGGAACTTTGTGAATTTTGTATGTGGGATACTTCTAGAAAGAATAGCAATTGATTTGGGCTTTGAGGCATGTGATGCTGTGGGGCAGCAGCATTAATATAAATGGGGAAAAATAAAAAAGGTAAAGGGAGACCAGCTATGAAGAAATCAATTCCTGCATACCTGAATCATGCCCCTATGTTACAGATAATTATTCTTGATGGAGAGAATTTTGATATTCTAGGTGACAAGAAGTTCAATCAGAAAATCATGGATCCGAGGGCAGTGCAATAGCAAAAACAAAGCACGTGAAGGGGGTTCGCAGCCTGTTGAGTGCTGAGCAGAAGTTAAAGAAGAGAAATGCAAAAGCCTGCTTATATTGTGACATGGGTATGGCCAGATAAGAACATCTTTCTGTCTTGTATTCTTCTTGTTTCAGCTGATTGTGGTCTGTACTGTCAGCCTAGATAGCTTTTGAGCTAAACTCGTATCGTGTCAAAAGATTGAGATTTCCTGTTATTTCTGAAGCTGAGAAAATAACATTCTTCTTTGGAATGCCTGAATCCGAATGCAAGGTGCAAAATTGCTAGCTTTCACCGAGAAACAAAGGAACTGAAAAATCAATACCGCAATTTTAGACATGCAGTGCTCTGACTGTGCAGTAGCCGAACAAGGAACACCTCATCCGTTCAACATGTGCCCACTGACAATTAATTCCACGTCCTTTCTCCAGCAAAGCCACTATCATCATCATGAATTGAACACACCTGAGCTACCTTAATAAATGGCGACATACTGTTTTCAAGATTTCAAACAAGCGTTCCATTTCAATTAGATAACAAAAGTACAAAACCAACCTCATATATAAAAAATGGAGGCAGTTGATGCCACAATTGCATTAAAGAATATAGCACAAGTTGGGGTATTTTTATGTTGGGTTTTTTCAGTTTCGTGGATGACTGTCTACCATAAGTTTGGATATTTTTGTGGTTTCTGATTATTGAGAAAAGGAAAACTTTTGAACCCAAAAGCTTCACAAGTTTGGATTGAACACCATACTATCAAATGGACCAAATTCCTCTTTAATCTGGAAAGGAGCAAGGGGGAAAAATGTATTGGCATAAGCAGTGATTAATAGTTGGGACCTTAGTGTGATGGCAATAATTGAGGTAGCGCGGCAAACTCAAGCTGCTTTTGAAGTACAATAATTTCTTTCAACACTTAAAAAGAGATGCACGTTAGGAGTACCAATG
The DNA here is from genome assembly GCA_032401905.1 of Swietenia macrophylla. Lineage (NCBI taxonomy): Eukaryota > Viridiplantae > Streptophyta > Magnoliopsida > Sapindales > Meliaceae > Swietenia > Swietenia macrophylla. Next base: position 2,028,766 of record CP135568.1, on the reverse strand, counting down.
GCAAACCATCTAACAGTATCATTTAAAAATATAAGACAAATGATTGAATGGTATGCAACGCAGACCGCACAACTTTAATCAAACTATAGCTCTCGATCACATATCAACAACCATTATCCCATCATGGGGTACTAAAATTCTCTGGCAGATTTTTCATTTTCAGTCCATTCATCATGTCAAAATGGTTCTGTTAACCTTATCTAACTGTTCTTAACGATTCATTAAAGTTCTAAACCATATAAACTTTTTTCCCAGCACCAGTGACCTGGGGCCACCAAGACAACTTAGTCAGTGTTCATAAATATTTGAAGAATTTCTAGTCACATTGATACAAGTGAATCTACAATTCTGGGAAAAGTAATGTATGAATGAATATAAATTTCATTGATAATTCACCACAATAATTTAAAGGTGTAATACAAGGTTGAGCAACCTTCAACCAACACAAGTATAAATGAATAGTACAACCAAAACCCCAGCCGGGAATTATTTAATTCGCCCACACTCCATAAGTCTAACCAGAACACCAACCAAATATTCCTTTCTTCTTTTTCTTTTCACTTTCATCTTCTTTTAAATAAATCTTATAATACATGACAATCATTCTAAAATATACATTACCATCATTGTCACACCTTTATGGCCTCATTGTTTACTTGAGAGCTAGCATCAAGAAGGGTCTCCAGTGATCTGCCTTGGCTGCTCCAAACTTTCCCTGCTTCTTTCAACAACACGGCCAACCTCTTCTTCTCATCATGCACATCAGGATTTGCTGTCCCAAGCTTTTCCTCCCTCATCCTGACAACAAACTCCAAGATTTCAATTGCATCCTCCAACCTGTGGTATATACATAGCAAAAAAAAAGTCAAAATTACATAATGCTTGGAATTATAATCTAAGAAATGGTGTTTACATCGTATTCATTCATCCCATTGATTTAAAACAGGATTTATTTGGCCTTATCCACTTTGAATAAATTTAGAGAGGCAATTGTATAGGCTAATGCTTGCAGCTTTATCATTTGATCTCCTACAACTTTTAGCATCAGTAGGAAGTAAAGCAAATCTCAGCCTCTGCACTCATTATAGTATCCATGCTATCTAATGTGGCAGACTGAATGCAGTAACATAAACAACTTGATTACAAGACAACAATTTCCATAACCAATAAATATTAAACTAAATACAGTAATCTTTTGAAAATTATATATTGATGGAGAAAATGCAAGAATGGAGAACAGTACCTGCCAATTGCATCATATGTGCCAGCAAGATTGCTATATACCCCAAGTGTGTCAGGATGGCATGGTCCACACTCTTGTTCCAAAATGGACCTGGCTTCTTCAAATAATTCTACAGCCTCATTTATAGCATAACGCTGCACGCAAGCAAGGCCCATTTGGTTAAGAGCAACACCAAAAAAGGCCGATTTTTTCTCACCACTTGCCCGGAGCTTTGAGGTTGCATTCTTGAAGGAGTTGTAGGAGTCAGAATAGTTTCCTAACATGTAGTACATGACTCCCATCTGGGCTTCAATTCCAGCAATCGTGCTTTGCTGACCAGGGGCATCATTATATATTTTTAATGCCTTCTGTAGCAACTTGATTGCCTGCTCAAGCTCATTCATTGATTCATAGATAGCAGAAGCATCAGTGAGGCCACTTGCAATCTCTTCTGGAGGAACACCAGGCACTGGCTTTTCATAAATTCGAAGGGCATTTTCACAGTAAGATTTTGACTCCTTTAATTTCCCTGTCCTGTTATACATATCAGCCAAACGGACAAAGACTGAAGCAACAGCTGGATGATTTTCACCTTTGGAGGTCTTAAATGCTGTGAGTGCTTTCTGATAGGCAAAAACCGCCTCATCATACCGAGACAATGATAAATATGTATCTCCAATGCTGCAATCAACCGCAGCCACTTCAGTTTCCTGGCCATTTGCCACCATGGCCATGCTGGCTAAAACAAGATGCTCAAGAGCAGCTTCATGATCTCCCTTTGTTTCACATATAAGACCCATGAGCCTCCTATCCGCTGCCTCTTCAAGAGAAGCAGGAGAACCATTATCCCTATGGATATCAAGAGCCATCTGACAAAGCTTCTTGGCTTCATCAAATTGCAGCGCTTGAACATGAGCCTCAGCTAAATACCTACATGTCTCACCAACTCTTGGATCAGTATCCCCCAGAACTTGTTTCTGGACCTCCAAACCCGTTGCGTAACACATTAATGAATTTTCCAGCTGGCCCAGCATTGCATAAGTATCACCCAACTGCATGTGACCTGCAAATTTAGCAAGGGCGTGCTCTTGGCCTTCCTCGATCACTGGAATCTCAATTGAGTGCCCAAGAACTGGAATTGCCTCATTATACTGGCCTAAGCTGCAGTATATTGCTGCTGTCACATGCAAACACATGACAAGTTCTAAGCTAGGGATCCCATTTGCACAAATTTCAAATGATTTGGCAGCTCGAAGAGCTAATTCAAGTGCCTTCTTGGGATTATCTCCCATAGAAATCAACTCCTTTGCTTGTTTGAGCAAAAATGGTCCAATATCTGGATTATCTAACCTTGATTCAGATGCATCCTTTGTTCCATTCTGTAACTTCCCTCTTCGTTTTTTCAAGGATAAAACTCTAGCATTTGATTTTTTAACACTTTTATCAATGGGCAGTTTCTCTGAAGGACTTTTTTCCTTAGGGCTTGATTTTGATAATACTTCAGAGTCCAACGGCATGCGAGAACCTTTCTTTGAGTGACCTGACAAAACAGATTTTGAACTGGCAGACTGGGTCTTGTTCAACTTTCCTGCCTTCTTACTACCAGATGAACTACTTTTTTTTGAAGAAGAGTTGCTGTGAGAATCATTCTCTGGTTTTTCCACATCTTCTTCTTCCATTATCTCAACCTCGCTCATCTCTCCTCCTACAAGATGGTGCAACTCAGAATCGATTCTGGACTCTTCAGCATCAGATCCAAAGGTATGCCTGGAGGGTGAGTGATCAGAACTCTTTATATCACATATATTCTCATAAAGCTGCTCAATTGATGTGCCAACCACCCCGTCAACAGGGAGATCAGGGCCACCACCACGACGGCTGTGCGGACTCAAAGTACCTTTAAGGGACTTATTTGAGACTGGATTTTCTTTGACAGGTGTAGAATTTCCATTCAATTCACTCATTACCCCTTCTTCTTCGATACCATCCATAACAATTTCAGGCATCTTTTTGCACCCAAATCAACAAAAACTCCAGAATCAAATAATTTACCTGCAACAGACATTCCAAATATGATATACAATCTATCAAACAATTACCAGAACGGATCCAAACAAGAGAAGCACGTGTATTTTTAAGCTAACATTCAATTACATACCAACCACAGAGATCAATATAAATTAATATTAAAAAAGCAAACTGAAAAGAAATAATAATAATGCAATTATACCATCAAAAGTTCAATTTTTAGCTTGAGAATCAAATTGCTGATCAAACTTTCTGATGATTGGCACAAACTAAAGAAGCAAATACGACATATCATGTCATAATCAAAATGAATGGTCCTCCATTAGATATTCGAAAACAAAATCAGCCAAATGGTATTGAATCATCAACAAGTGCCGCATACTAACAATACAAAACCAATACAGACCCTGCAAACATTTTTTGGATATCATATCAAAAGAAATCAAAAGAGTTTCCAACCGAAAAAAAAAAAAAAAAAAAAAGAGCAGCGGTCCGCTCCCATCCCGATTCAATAGCACAATGAAATTTATAGGTTCAACTAAAACAAGAAGATATACATAAAAACATAAAAGAGAAAGCCATTAAAGCAAAATTAAAAAAAAAAATACCTCATTTAGAACCCGGCCATGAAAGAGTTAACACTAAAGTGAGAATTTTTCTGGTTGCTACATATAAAGCTATGGAAATATGCGTAGATAAATAGATAGACACACTGTCAAAATTAAATAATAAATAAAAATCTCACCTCTAGTGGTCGCAATATTTGTAATATATATATATATATATATATATATATGCACCCGACAAGATTGAGGTGAAGAAGAAGACAGGAACGAAATGATTTTTGTGAAAGTGTAAAAGGGTAGGACTGTAAATGTACAAAGATGGAATGTCAGAAAGGAAAAGAAGAGAGGGCGACTTCCCCCCGGACCCAGAGCGCGGCCTGCAACTGTCGATCTGTTTCCTGCCTATTTATTCGGTTCAATCACGGCTCGACACGTGGCATTCAACAACTCTTGGGTTTTGAAAGACAATTATACCCTTTAGAAAGAACAGTTTTCTGGCTTTTGGGGTCCCCTTTCTGTGTTTGGCGTCGTTCGTGAACTGGAGGGTTGTTTGATTGATGTGGGTGGAAAGTTACATTTTGTGGATGGGAAGTCAGTGTCATGAAATCTACTTGACTTGCCTTCTTCTTTCATGCTTGGGTTCTAAGTTGGAGTAGGGATCAAAGACACAGAGACTCAAGTACATGGATCGATCATCAACGCATACAGTTCCAGGATTGTAGATTAAACAAACTCCTAGAATATACCATTCTAGCCCTATGATTTGGAATATGTGATTGTCTACTGTCATAAGAACAAAGATTTTTTCCTCGGCAAAGGTTGGAAAAGGAAGAAAAGAGACCAATAATAGCAGATTAAAGAGAGATGGGGTGGCATGTGTGCATCGGTGGATGAATTGGATTATTATTTTGAAGTATTTTGTCTGAAAAAGTAGCTGCTGCTGATGAATGCATTCATGGTACAATAAAAGCATTCACAAAGTAAAAGTGACTTTCTGAGATTCTGCTGGCAGTGGCCAACAACTCTTCAATGCAGTTCATATACTTCCTCCTGCCTTGCCCAGCCCTGCCATAACTACTTCGGCTGCAAGATTTTACTTTGGTTTGTACGAGCGCAGGTGCTTTAGTACTGGCCATCGGATACTGTATCTGCATGCATTTACTCAAACGTAGCATTTTGCATATGAAGCGGTGCACTCCCATTGCATTGCCTCGTCCATACCTAACATATTTACAGATCAACCAGTAATTAATAATGCCAAAATTATATGGGTCCTTTTCCCCATTCCAAAATTATAAAACAATTCCATTCATATCAATAACTGGGCAAAGTAATGAAGCAGACGAACATGGTGGATTTGATTTTGGGATTTTTAGATGCAAAGGTGGATAGTTGATTGTAATTTCACAACTTTTTGAATAATTTTTGGAGCGGATGAGTGAGTTTTACAATGCTAAAGGTTGGAATTGGATGGATGTGGCATCCAATGATAATGGGACTTAACATATAAAGACATTATTATTGAATATTATTAACTAATCTTCCCTCAAGTGGGATTAAGATAATGCTCCCCCATGTATGGTCCCTTCTACAAGAGTCAACAAATCACCTGTGCTAATTAAAATACTCAGTTATTTGAACACCAGTTAGTGAATGAATCTATTCAGTATCTCCTTATTTTATTGAAATGGCAATGATTTACAGACAAGCTCTCCTGGTTGGTTACTGCATTACAGATTGGCAATTTCCATTGGACTTCCCAGTCACTACCGCATTTTTTTGAATGGAATTTAACTTAATTTTGCACATACATGAATCATTAGTTAATTGAAAGTGCTAATTAAGTTTGTACTGAAAGGTGTAGGTAATGAATGTATGTTGATCAACATATATGAACAGAACAGATCAGGACAGAAGATAAATGTATGTAAAATATGTAGTTGGGTGAGCTTACAAGAAGACAGACAGCCTACCTAAACTTCTTTGGTTAAATGCAGACAAAGAGTGAAAAAGTAAAAACCTGACAGCTGTGGGATTTGAACCCACGCCCTTTCGGACCAGAGCCTAAATCTGGCGCCTTAGACCACTCGGCCAAACTGTCGCTTGCGTATGGTGAATGCCACCTTAAATTTTGAAGAAGGTTTGTCCATAACGACGGCAACTAAACTTCATCCATTGCCTGGTTGCCTCAGTTGAAAACTTGCGGTCTCAGTCTAGACATGGTCGAATAGACCGGAATAAAACTTTTATGTCCTGTCAAATGTAGGCAGGCCATCCTTGCGCAGTGTTTAATGGTCAAAAAAATCAGCTCAAACACAAGAATTTATCCACAAATTTCAACCTTCAGTTTCCATTTCAATTGGAGAAGGAGAATGTGGTATTTATGAAGAGAAAAAAACCAATAACAGGAGCTGCTTTCATTCCCACTTATTTAACGCAGAGAAAGAAAGCGGGGAAAAAAATTACAAGAAAACCATGATTATAATTGCACATCTAAAAGTTTCTTCCTACCTGTTAACGGTGAGAATATGATACATTTAGCATAACACTTTAACTTAAGAAGAGCTCCTAGGATTTTGAATGAGCAGAACGATGCCTAGCAATGAATTTAGGTAAGCATCGTGAAATGGTATGATCTGGGGAAGGTATGAAGGATTGGAAAAGCTCTGCGTCCTGCTCAAGGGACACCGAATAACTTTCCAAAATGTAAACTATTTCGTCAAAATGTGGTCGTTTATCTGGATTGCTTGACCAGCAACGATTGATGAGATGACTGAATGCCTTGGGGCATGTCGGGGGTAATGGCGGTCTTGCATTCTGCACAATTGCAAAAGATATAAAATGTGTAAAATTAATGAAATCTACATTCTTTGAAGGGACTGCATCAGAGATGAAAAATGCATACTAGTTCTCAACATGTTCAATGCATAATCCCTTGAGCAAGCTCAGGTACTAGGGTAGATGTTACCAAACTTTGATAGCTTATGTTGCCATAATGGAAATGGAAACACAAACATTACACTGAGATTAAGAGAAGAAGATATAAAAGCAGTTAAAGGTGCAATAAACCCAACAGATTAGCATTTCTAGTCACTGTAAGAAGGCGGACAAATATCCACACTCTTGACTTCATATAGCAAGCGGAAGGGTGAGAAAATTGAATTTTGAATAAAAATGATTTTTCTAGTTTATGTTTTTGGGTTCTCTTTTATGAATAAATCAATTTTCTTGCAATGAAGGAATGATAAAATATCAATTCAATTGCAGCAAGTAAACAAAAAAAGTTCCAAACAGCATATCCCAAGTATATATATCAAGTATGAGAACATAAATTTGAATCATATTGTAGAATTTGATGCTTTTCTCATATTTTCTATTCATTTTGACAGGATCAGACAACAGTCCAATGCATACATCCATGCCTCCATTTCATCCTTTCAGTTTGAGGCCTCCACATCCCATTAGTTTCAATGTTCAATAATGTTACTCTTTGTTAGAGTAAAATTGCCTCTGTGGTACTTGTGGCCTCAATACCATTTCCAGCTCAGAAGGAAGCTCCCTTGGTCATTCTTCTTCTTTGATCAAATGATTTCATACAGACAACAAAACTGTAGTCTCTATAGTCTACAAGATAACTAGACAGTTCACTTGACAAAGATATTTCAAAGCATCGAAATTCCACATATGTTATATTGCCATGATCTCTTCTATTGTCTATGCTATGGTTTTATACTAAATATCAACAGCCAAACAGGCTTGATTTTTTGTTCCTTTTTTTTTTTCAGATGTGTATTGGATAAAACCTTTATATTACATGGCTTGGATGAAACTCAATCAAGCTTATTTTCACTCCAAAATTTTTAAAAAAGCAATCCATTCTAGATTTCAGGAACGTGGAGTAGTATACATTGTTGACTATCTTATGTGATAATACATGCAGTAGTATGGTTTCACTAACAATAGAAATGTCAAGAATATGCAACATTCCACGGTAGAACCAGGTGACCTTACCTTCTGACAGACTGCAAATGCAGCTTGTTCTGGTGTCATGTTGTCAAATGGTGTCAATGCAGTTAACAGCTCCCAAAGAACTATGCCAAAACTGTAGACGTCAACTTTCTTTGTATGGTGTTTTTCTTTAATCATTTCAGGTGCCATCCAACGGTAAGTGCCTGTAAATCCCTTCGCACTACCACACTGAGATTCTAAGCACGAGATGCCAAAATCTGCTACCTTCACACACATATCTCCTCCAAGCAGCAAATTTTCTGATTTTAGATCCCTATGAAGTATCCCCTGGGAATGAAGATATTGCATACCTCTTGCAATATCAAGGGACAACTTCAGAACAAGGTTGAGTGGAACTGAATATGGCTCCTGCTGATGGAGGTATTTTCTCAGTGAGCCACCAGCAAGATATTCAGTGATTATACAAAACACAGGAGGTTTTTTACAGGCCGCAACAAACTGCATGAAGAAAGTAAGAAAGATGGATAATGAATAGAGAAATGATTTGTTCCTGTTATAACATTAAGACCAACTAAATGCTTAGAAATAACATAATCCAACACTGACATTTCATACACTTTTCACCATTAGTTTGTATGGACACCATAGCTTCAGATAAAAATGAATCCCTTTCCAAAACAACCCAAAGGAAAAAGGTTAAGAAGCACATTCTTTGAACAATATCAATTCAAAGACAAGGAACGACCATTGGACCAGGAATCTGAGACTGAATAACAACAGTCTCCAAAAGCATAAAACAGAGGAAAAGGACCAGTTACCATGCATCACGGCTGTGCAAAAACATATTAGCAAATATATGGGTGCCGGGCATTTGTGGTCCATTTTGGTAAATGCATAAATTCCCTTCATCCCTAAATTAACATTAAGACACAGATATTTCAAATTGTCAGCCCTCTTTTAACATTATCTACTTTAAATATCAGGAGTGACACCACTTGTGATTATAAGCTCTGATTTTAGTGAACAGTGGTTAAAGCTGTACGTTGCAACTACTAATGAATGATTTACAAGCACATTAAGCTGTAGCGAAGAGAAGGAAAGTAATGCTGTTCTAATTCCATCAGAAGCTCAATTATATAATAACTGGATAGTAAGGCAACTCCATAGCCAATGGTATTTGCATTTCACTCTACAAAATAGTTCCTTTTCTAACGCTGGACTCCACAATATCTAGTTATGACCACGATCCTGACAAGAAAAAAAAAAGTATATTTTAAGATATTCAATGAAGTCAGCATTTGTAAATTGCATGAAGTCTTTATAAGACAGCCAACAAATGAAGGAAGGTCCATTAATGCTAAAGTTTGCAAGTATATTCAATGCAGTTGGCAAGATTACTATCCCATCCTCATCATTCCAAGGCAAAGAGCAACAGTAATAAATTATATGCACATGGGTAATATGTAATGTAACAGAAATTCATGATACACAAGGATCAATAAATGCCGATTGAAGTTGTTCAATGCATTAAACCAGAAAACCGTAGTCCACATTAAATAAGGAAGAAAAGATTGCACGGAACGGAGGATGCTACTGTGCCGCAGATCAGTGTCACCATTGATGGAAAAAAAAATGGTAATAATTAAGAAAAATAGAATATTTTCTTCGTAACGTTGAAATTGGAAAAAAGAGGAAATTAAGCATATTTTCTTCGTCAAGCAAAAGTAGTGCAATTCTCCTACTACGGCTCAAAAATTTTGCTTTTTGGTAGAAATGCCTTATCAGTTACTTCGTAGACCATTTTCTTCTTTGCTTCGCCAAAACTCCATTAAAGGTCAAATTGTTAATGAAAACAGAATATGGAATGCATATCTTCAGTTTTTGATTGTCCGGTATTTCAAAACATTGCTTCAACCAAACAAGAGTAACACAAGTCAAGAAAGCAGATGAGCTTACGGTTATGATATTAGGATGGGTTAACCGAAACAAAAGAGCCACCTCTGAAGTGAACTGCTTTTCAAGCATAGTAGCTAAGCTTTCATCTTCCTCTGGCTGGCTTACCAGCTTGATTGCTACATCTCTCTGTTTATATATTCCTCTGTAGATCCTACTGTGCCTCCCCGAAGCAAATTTGCTTCCAATAAACAATTGTGACATATCTGCACTCCATTCTTCTTCTCCTTCTCCTTTTATTTCTGCCCCAGAAGAGACTAAGTATTTGGACCAAGAAACAGCTCTCTTGTATTCACCAAGCGAGAGTCTCCTCACGGGCTTGGCATTGATGGAGATTTGCTTAAACCAGTGAAAATTCTTCATAGGTTTGTGATAAAATTTGAAAAATCATCAAATGCTAGCTCTTTACGGGTTTTCAACCCGTTGTAGAAACTAACAAAAGAACCAAACTTGTGTTAAATGCTCAATTTAGATCTGACCCAGAACTGAAAATATTCAACTTGATAGCTCGAAAACGTTACCCATTCAACTACATTTCGAAAATTAAAATTTTACAAGCACTGAATCACTGCAAACTGTAACTCAGCCCAACACTTCCTCTATTATCTCAATCATTTGCTATCCCGGACATACGTGTAATCGTTGTAAATAGAAAAACAAGACCCGGGAACAAGTAACAGCTTGTTCTCTAAAATGCGTAAGTGAAATCTAGATTTTGGTTCATTCGGTAACAAAAATCAGGTTTTTGTTTGGAATAAGCAAGTGACTTGCTCCCCAAATCTCAAAACTTTGGCTGGAAATCAGACAAAATGAAGGAAAAAAAAAACCCTTTTGGTAACAAGAAGAATCTGTCAAACGGTATTTGATTAAACAAAGTAGAAACTTTGTAAGAATGGTGGCTAAAGAGTGACTTTTGAATCTGCTTTCGCAGAGAAACGAGAAGAAGGAAGAACTTGTTAGAGAATGAAGATCAAAAAGAGAGGAGAGAGAGATAGGGAGAGAGTCCGTTGGCTTGTGGTTGAAAATGTTGGGGCTACTAGTGTGCAGTTAAAGCATATGCAAACCCATACAGAGAGAGGGAAGGAGCCGGCGGCTTGTTTGGTTTCTCTCCCTCTCTGAAAGACTTGTGTAATAATAAACTCCAACTCTTAACATTCATAACGTGCGAAGATCCACTTCGGAGGAGACAACCCGGGTCCTTGCTGACAATGACTCCTGTCCAGTTCCCATTTTATCCTTGTAATCTAAACTTAATTTCCAGATCATCACGTCCAACAGTCATAGCCAATTCAAGTACATGTAAATAGAGATGAAAAGGGAGGGCAAAGGAGTAATTGAAGGAAGAAGGCGTTTCACCAGAAACAGAAGAGGGGGGGTGTGTTGGTAATAAGTGGAGCCCACAAGAACAGGGTGGTGTGTCTGACAAAGCCGAATGGTATGGTCCTCTTCCGTATACGGTCGCTCTTTTATTTACTAATAACGATAACTCAGCCTTCTTTTTTCTTTTTCTTTTTTTTCTTTTTTTAAATTTTCTATTTTTTTTTTTATTAATTAGCCTCGTTGTTTACATTCAGTTCAAGTTAGGGCCACTCTTAAAATCAAACCAAATTAATAATTTAAATTAATTTCAAAATATATTAATTTAATTTTAATTTAAAAAATTAAACTTTAATTTTATTTTAATTTAAAATTCAGTTCAAATCCAACAAATCGTGCCCACCCCTGCTGTTGGAAAACGCGTGTCACACGCTCCACCACCAGGACTTCAAATCTCTAATGGAATTGAATGAAAATGGTGCTGGGTGCCGTGACTGGCTGGTTTTAGGTTGGCAGAGCTGTTCAATGTTGAACTACAGACCCAGCAAAATGAAGCAGATCAAACAGGCCTCGGCGGTCCAACCTAGCCAAGCTTTTACTCTGCTCCCCGTCTGTCTCTCTACCCTGTACTGTATTATTCAAAACTCAAAACCAATGCATGCATGCCTACATACACACTCTGAAATGAACATTGCATTTGCTAGCATCGATGAAAGCACAGCAGAACAACTGCATTCTGCAACAATAATGTCCGATATTTTCTCTGCTTTCATAATTGAACTTTCGGAATCTTTAATTAGTCAACCAATTAATTATTACACGTAATTAAAGTCTAGCCATAATACCATCAATCGATAATCACATCGACCCTTAATTATCATTTACAAACAAAGCCAAGCCACGTCAAAAATCAAATCTCGAGAGTGACAGATGGGTGGGTATTAAATTCTTATTATCAACTCTACCTTACTTGCAAGGAATCATCAGTTATTTTTCTCTTATTATTATTATTATTATTATTAATTCCTGCCTTTAATTCAATCATCAGTATTAAGATAACATGTATAATCCTCCATAATTCAAGGGCCATGCACATGCATGGATACGTTATGAACTGGACACGCTACGTTAGATTAATTTAAGCAATGGTTTAGTAAATGATATATCCCTAATCCGTACTTATTCTTGGTTGGCGGATCACAGTTTTAGGTGCAAGTTGGAATCATGTTGCTTTACCGCCTGCCTGCCTGCCTGCCTCCCTAATTGACAGGTATTTAATAAAATAATGAGTCGTGATATTAGAACCATCGTGCTACTGTATCAACTTTCCGAATATTATATTAGATTCTGATAAATCGATGAAAGGGGATAATGGATTCGAAAGAAAAAATAACAATGGAAGGTATGGCAAAGAATGTTTGTCAACATGGGTGAGATTTTATGAGGTGACGCAGTGATTGCATTTGCATGATTCTTCTCGATTACTCGTCATGCCATGACCTCAGGCGATCGATCATGCAGGATATATACAGGAAAAACTCTTGATCAATCATGGAAATGGGTATCGTGTTAAAAGATTTATCAGGTGAAATTGAATTACTATTCTCAATTGAGGGCAGTCTATTCTTATCACTCGATTATTAAACGAGTTGACAAGTTATCCATTGTTACTTTTTCTTTCGTTTTAAGTTATTTTTACGAGGAGAACAAGTAATTTAAGAAAAATCTAAACTAATAAAGAGATCGAAGAATTTATTAAGGATACCAAAGTTAGGGATAAGCATGGATGATGAAATTGGTTGTAGTTGTCAAAATGATGATGGACATGGATTAATATCTGTGGGTTGGATACACCCCACTAAGCACCATGTATAGAAACACGAACATCATGGTTGTTGGATTGAGAAATGATCGGTCTCTATCTTATTCTTCCGCTTTCGTTTATCTACATATGCTTCAGTAAATCTTTGATTTTGAGTTCAGAGCCCACCACCAATGCTCTTTTCCGTTGCCCTGGAAATAAACAAACAAAAGAACGAGACGAGTTTACTGTGCAAGTTCTCAACGCCAGCCAGTCAGTCAGCCGGCAGCAGCAGTGCAATGTGATGCCTACCTAAATACTTAGATTAAAATATTAAAATTAAAATAATTTAATTATAATATTATTATAAATTAAATTATTATTTTTTTATAAAAAATAATATTTAATAAAATATCCAGAACCCATCCTAGTAAATCCCAAAAATTTTTCATCCCTCTCGAGGGATTCTGTTACAGTAAGCTCAGCCCTTCAGCATCCGCATTCGCGTTGTTATTGGCGACAGTGCAATTACCACGTAAGTAGGTCTTACTTGGTGACAATCTGATGCTGACAGCTGGCCCCCTCCTTTACCCGCTTAGTGCTCTAACACGTAATTTAATAGCGAAATCTGTTGGTTTGCAACTAAAACGACATCGTGACTAGCTGCCTAGACTGCTGGGCTTGATCCTAAAAGTCCGTAGTACCTCTGGTGGACAACAAAAAAGTAGGGTCACAAGACAACCCCTGCCCCATTTTATTTGCTTAACAGTTAAGTTTGGACCAGCATTCGGCTTTTTGCCGAGAACTGAATTCCTGATTGGCGGTATATCGTTTATTTGGGCTGGGCACTTCGAGCCCTTAATTTATGGCAATTACAGGTATTCAACATAAATATAAAATCAAAGACCTTAGATATTACATTATTTGTCACTTTTTAGACTGAAAAAATAGATATATACCGCAAGAAAAACTGTCTCTGTACAGCATGGAATGATGGAAATGATCTATTTGACGCTCTTAATTCATTACTTGGAAGGTTGAAATGCAATGCGCCAGTGCGGCAGCTTTTGAAATCATGAGGCATCAGCCTCAAGGATTATAAAGGTTGTGACCGGAGACGATAGAGCTTAAGGCGAAGGCAATAAATGCTAGGAAGGACATTGCAACTGAAGCACTAGCCATCTCTGTGAACTCATCCTTGCCCCAATTTGATTGCCAGTCATCAACTTGAGTGGCTGCTGCTGATGATGCCGAGACAAGAAAATACGCCAGTATCTGCATATTTTAAACAACAAAGGAAACATTCCTTTCAGAATGAAGGACACAGACATGCACATCCCTGTCCTGTAAGTGTGTGTAATGCGTAACCATGCCTGCTTATGCTATGTGTTGATTTTACTGTTGCATGACATATTCTCCATTGGAAGAGTGGTGTCTAGCCATGGGACACGGCATACCAAAAAGTCAAGCATGTCAAGGGAAAAAATACATAAGCATTCAAAACATGTTTCTAAATTGTGCTACTGCAGCATGCCATGACAATGAGGTGAAGTACCAAACCCTAAATCAAGCCTATGGGAATGGAATGAGCTAAAAACATTTGATTACTTATATAAGAATCACAAAGCAACTTAGTCAGGGGGAGAAAAAAATAACAAGGTTCAAAAACTTGCCTGATCCATGAAGAAATCAAAGGGTCGTTTGAGATGGTGGCGGACTACATGTTTTCCTGTGGCGAGATAGTAGGCTAGGTCATATGCTTGAAATCCCGAATATACAAATGCAATAGCATTCACAGATAAGCAATACCTGTCATCAAGTTCCATCAAGAAATCAAATCTCTTCCAAGAAGTAATCATAGAAATTTAAGAAGATATTAACAGCAAAAAAGGGAAAGAAACACATTTCTTATTACAGGTAATTCAACAGAACTGGGGTTCCTGGATGCCAGATTCATGGTTCATGATAGAATACACGATCCATAAGTCTGTCATTACATGGAGATGTTTCAGAAAGTTTCAAATTTTTACATAAAGATACATATGCTGCAGTAGATGTAGTACTAACTATTCATATAATTCTGATCCAGGTCCATCATTTAAGGAGATTGATAACAATCCTATGAAGTGTTACTAGTTCTAGCACAATAAAAATAACATTTCAAGTTAACTGGAGCATTGACTACAACCTGCACTCTCTCACAAACTTTGAACATCTATGCAAGCTACAACAGATGGAAGCTAATGGCTTGAATTCCGTAACAGTGTAAAATAACATGATACTAGCAAAGAAGAAACAAATACGTAGGGAGAGTAAACTAAAGAGGACACGCATGCTATAAAAGAAAAATAAGTGAATGAAACAACAATAACCTGTATTCTCTGTAACGATCAAATGAATCACCGGCCCAGCCCTGAGTCTTATCAGCAGCCATGACAGAGAACGAAATCAAGCACAAAACGACTTCACTCAACCTAAACCCTAAATTCGCCAACTTCATCATCTCCCCAGTCCTCGATCTCTTCAGTATCGCCGCCATCTCGCCGGACCTCTCCTCTCCTCCGCCAGGCCCCATCTTCGTCACTGAAGGCGCACCGTCTTCCCGAACTGCCTTGTTCATCATCACCGCCGGCTTTGCTTCCGCCTTCTTTTCTGGCACCGGAGAGGACTGTGTGAACTTGTCGGCGACGGCGACGACTGCTTTCGAATTAGGTTTTTCGTCCCAATACTTGGGCGATTTCTGTGGCGAGGCCTCTGGTGAAGCATAAGGAGGCGAATCAGGCGGCTCGGGATCGCCCTGGTCGGATGGAAGAGGGGAGTGGAAACGTAGAGGTGAGTGAGGTGACTCCAGGTGATATTGTGAGTCGGAGTTTGACGATGATGATCGTTTCATGTTGTTGAGACTGTTTGACTTTTGATGTTTCGTTTGAGTTTGCGTTTTGAAACCCATTAATTGTCCGTAGGTTTCTCGAGAATTTATTGGCAGGGAAAAGTTTGTTTGGGAAGTGAGAAAACAGACTAAGAGAATTGCTTTAAAGCTTCAAGTTCGTGTTTTGCTCGCGGGTCGCGCTCAATCTTCTTTCTTCAAACCAGTGAGGTAATAATACTTGCGTGAAAACATGCACAGATGTAAAACAAAATAAAAGCCAATAATTGATCGGAACATCACAATTTTGGGACGTGGCAGCTAACTATTCGACATGATTAGGGGAATCTAAGATTTGTGGAAACCAAGATTCTACGTAAACGAAGTGAAACAAGGGGCAGAAGAAAACCCTGACCGGTGAAGTCCACAGTTGTACTCATTTACTGGTTATTATCAAATTAGTCCAAGTAGTTTGCGAAAGTAACAAATAGGTCCACCAATTGTTTCAAATTCGCCCCTGTAAACGCACAAAAGGAAGAAGGTAAGAAAGTAGAGTCCATTGATTCTATAACATTGTTGCAAGCTTTCATTGGCGACTTTATAACGCGGGCAACAGGTGAAAGTCATTTCACATTTCTTTAAGAGTGAGCTATCCTATCCTACCTATCATGTTTCACATACTTACACAAATTCCCCTGAATAATTTTCTTTTTTAATGTATAAAGGCAAATCATATGAAAAAATCAAAGGTAAACAATGGACCCCTGGTGAGCCCAGCTGACTAGGTATTGGGCACAGGTTGCAAAAGTATATACCTAAAAGAAACAAGTAAAGATTAAAGGCCATGGCTTTAGTACCTTGAATAACAAAAAGAAATTCCCATTAAGCTTTGCTTTTTCTACTTTATGAAACCAACATAAAATTTTAGTGCTGCTTTTCTTTATAAAGTAGATTGATCTCTTTAACCAGTGTGCTTATCAATGATTTGCTAATGGTTTGAAGCAATCGGAAGATGCATACTATGCACGGGTCATACTCATTTAGCTGAAAGCACAGAAAAATGCTAATAAATAATCACATGAGCCACAGGAAAAGATGCTAAGCAAGATCCTTGCCTAAGACAACCTCCAAAAGCAGTGAATAATTGCTAGGTTAGGGACAAAGAAAAAAAAGAGGGGTGCATTTCATTCTTAGATGTTGATGTTAGGTCAGTGAACAAAATTGATTACATTACATCGTGAAGACAGTGGAGAAACGACAGGTAAAAGGGACAAATATGAAAGGTGTCAAAAAAAAAAAAAAAAAAAAAGCTCTCATTCTCAATCGCAGTTATGGGAAAGAACTCATGTTTCACTAGCTGCATCAAATGGGATATGAGTTAATGAAATTTTACCGGATGGATCGCTCAGTCTGGCAGCTTTAAATGGTTGAACAAAACGAGGAAACTTTGTTCTGGGACAATGTAAAGGAAACCGAGATCCACGCCCTTCACATATGGTCCCACGCCCTACAGATAGCCATAAACAGTTATTAAAAAAATAGAGGAAAAGACATTCTATAGACGCATCCATCATCATATTAGAATAAAGAAGTAAGGCAACCAAAATTCTGGAAATCTTGTCTCCTACCTTCCCATTTAGCTGAAGAAGTTCACCATCAACCCATTTTGGATTTCCGAACCCAAATTCTGCTATTATTCCTTGACCACTGTAACTTGCAACCTGGACAAAGAGCTTACAGGAATTAATTGATGTCTGAACATCCTAAATCAACCAAATAGAGCCTACTAAGTATTCTAAATTCGCAAGATACTTAGCAGTTGGGCTTGAGCCCCTAATTCTAAAGCCATTTATCTATTTCATGCCACATATGGCAAAAAGATGGGGCTGAAATTGTTCAATATAAGGCCTCAACATTACATTTACATCTGTGGAGGTAAACAAACAAACTGTACATTATAACTCATAAAAATGTGGTCAAGAGGTAAGGTCATAAAAATGGAAAGGAATATTCCTCACTAAAGGTTTAAAAAAAAAGAAAAAGAAAAGAAAGATACACAGATCAAGGATTCCAAGAACTACACAACTAAGGATGACAAAAGGATTTTAGAAATGTTACGTAGGCACGCCATGAATGGGTTCTGGATCTGGGGCATGTTAGATAACAAGGATAACAATCCATAGCAACCACAGTTTGATAAAAGAAGAGATGAAAGACCAACATATTAATATTTTTCTTACAATTGTAACAGATTTGTGAAGAGAAAATTATACTGACGAGAGAGAGAGAGAGAGAGAGAGAGAATTACCACACCCAATTCATCTGGATACTTCCCACGATTAGAAAGGCGACTCCCTTTCCCAATTTTGGCACGAAATGTCACCTATGAATCGAGAATGTTAATTGATTAGTACAAACTCCACATCATGGGAGCATTAAACTTACGCATGATTGCACATACTAGGTCAACCAGGCCAGCCATCAAGATGTTCTAAAAATACAAACCTGACCAGCAGGAATGTTAAGGTCCCCAGTCAGTTTTACTGCCTCCACATATTCAAAAAATTCCACATCTGAAGACTTGTCACCTTCACCATTCCATTGACCGTATTTGTGCCTCAATTGTACAATTTCAGTGCCATAAGGGCCAAATGAACCAACATACAGTCCTACATGTCAAGCACCATATATCAATTTTCCATACTAAAAAGAATACATATCTATAAGTGCACTAATCCATACACATGAATAGAAGCAAGCACACTCACCATCAAATGGATCTAAATTGCCTTCGGAAGTGCTAATTCGATTAAATGTTGTATACTCAGATAGTTTGCTCTGCTTTTGTGCTCGACTGACTGCAAGTTTCACAATTTCACGTAGATCTCTAGAAACCTGAAGGTTATATTAACAATCAATCAACTCATTGTCAAGAACAATAAAATTATTGCAATCAAATAATTAGCAGAATTTAGTGAATGAATATCATAAAATCATGAAAAAAGTATATAATACAAACACACACAGACACACACACACACGAAGATATAAGCAGATTATGAGAATCACGTGTCCGCTTATGCTTCAATAAAGCCTTTCTTTATAACCGTATTCCCATACCAATAATAGCAATTGGAGGTAAAAGATAAAAGATGCCAATATTGAATTATGAACAATGTCCAAATCTCAGCTTCCTGAATTTTTGCAGGTAAATCTATATCTCACCTTTGAAGAGGGCTTGTCCGAACTCCAAAATGCCTTGGCAACATCAGAAGGCATAAGCTCAGAAACACCTTCAGCTGCTATAGCAGCCACTTTGAGCTTAGATATTTTACTTTCTCCAGCATCAGAACCTAGACTTCTCCCCGGAACATGTAGCACAAAAGAATCTCTCAGCATATCTTTAACATTGGCTGGCAGACGTACATACTCATCCTTGGTAGGAGCATCATCATTATTATGTACAATGCCGCCAATAAAAAGTTTTGTATCCAAGTCCTTTTCATCTTCTGAGGCATCACTAGCTCCATCAAGAGCAACCCGTTCAGGCTGAATCTCTTCTAAATCATCAGTCTCACCTTCAGAATCACTAGACCCCGTCTCCTCACTATCCTGCTTCAACTGCTTCATGGAATCAGTGTCATCCGTGACTTCCCCAGTAACATCAATGTTCGTAACTTTTACTTTCAATCCTGGAATTTTTTCTTTAAGAAAATTTATTACACTTTTTATCCCTTCCTCAGTTGCTCCCTCAATGTTGATGCCCTTGTCATCACTTCTCTCAGCCTTAACTTCAGTTCCTTGAACATCTACAACAGATGTATTCTCAACTTCAGGAGTTGATGGGCTTTTAGTGGGCTTGGGAGGTGAACTTGCAGAGCTTGTTGAACTTCCCTTGGCCCGCTGCAAATATACTACCTGTCAACAGATACAGTGTAGGAGCCAAATTTTAGATATCATTTTTGACATTGAAAAAGCACTAAATTTTTATAAAATCTGCTGCTGTGCTTAAATTCCTATCAAAACTAGCCAAGCCAAGTCCCTAAAAGTCAAATTGCTGCACACCCAAAATTTAATACCCAAACAGCACATCAGTTATAGATGCTTAAATTTATGTCAGCTACCTACAATACACAGATAAAGGCTTTCGTGAAGGGACCCAGTGAATTACTATAACTCCTAACAACTAACCCACATCCACAAAAATGTTAAATTCTTATACATTATGGCTATCATAATGGTCTTCTCCACACGAATTCAGAATTAATCAAAAGATTTAAAAAACCCAATAATCAAAATCAGTTTTTCAACAGGAAAATTTGGCACTAAGCTTCAGAGCCAACAGTATACATATATAGTACAGGTGCACGTGCTATTTGTAGTTGCCTAATCATGAATGACAGAAGCAAATAAACATAAACAAAGTAAAGATCAGCCCATGCACCACGACTCTACACTCATACAGGTTATACCAGGCACGGCCACTAATGGCTCAGTCAATTAAACCAGGAGAAAATGTCATCGCTGCTCTGGTTAACATGAATTTGAACCATTACTAATACCTCAAAGAAGTCTAAAGGAGCTCATTACTTCACCTGCATCACAAATGAATCCTCATTGTCTTTGACCACAAAAATTTCAAACAGTGGAGTTCCCAGAGATGCAGTCGCCAACTGTCTGTAGCAAAAGATAATCACTAACACTCACTGGATAATATCAAAAATCAGGGAAACCAGAAAGATCTTTTACCTTGGACTGTATTCCCTTGCAACAAATCTGCCAACACCAGGCTTTATATGTATTACTCTTCCAAAGGGATCATCTGAATCCTTAGAGTAGCCCACCCACCAGCCTAACTGCAGAGACAAAGAATAACAGCATTTAACATTATAATAGCTTCATCTTCAGGTCTGGTTAGAGGAGCTCCATTAGCACAGTAATAGCAAACCCAAGCAAAAACAAACTGCTAATGAAATTCCACTGTAGCAATCACAACAGAGTGTGTCAAGACTCATGGCAAGAAAATCTGTTTATCAAATTTCCAAAGGCTGACAGCTTGCCAACAAAATTTAATTTGAAAGTACGGCCATCTATCTACCGTATAATGTTTGTTGTATATGTATGTATAAACATATATATATATATATATATATATATTTGGTTAATTGTATAATTGCCACCAGAGATGGGGAAAATTCCATTACAATAAGCAAAATCTTGCTGGATACCAATTCTAACACCTCATAATTTTCTACAATCACACACATAAAAAGAGGGAGAACAAAATGAGATAATTATAATAATATCCTCTCTAGTATATTCTCCAATTATGATTCCCGCACATATTTTAAAACCTCTGCATCTTGAATAACAAGTTCAAATAGACTAGCCTCTACCGAGAGATTGCAAAAATGGGAGCAATCAGATAAACAATTCAGTAATTCTATTTTCATTGAATAAGTAGAAATTATGTCTTCTTGCCAAGGGATATAAAATGAATAATTGTAACAAATTGTTTCAAGCAGATCACTACACAGGAAAGAAAGCATTGTTAAATTATAAGCAATAGAGGCTAAGAAGATTACCAGTCCACTTCCTGTGTATCTACACAACCTTGAAGCATCATGATATCGCTCTTCATCAATTGCGTTCTGCACAAAAACAGGGAATAAAAATAAGAAACAGTAGACTATGCATGCAGGTACTTACTTTCAGAGCCTCATATAAGGTCAAACCTTCAACTGAGACATTATTTCTGCTACAGTATCCTTTGAAGCTGCTTCTTCAATAGCCATTTTCAACTTCGCAGCTTCTTCAAAGTCTTCCTTCTCGGTTGCATCTTCAAGTTGAAACTATAAAGCAGAGATTCGGTGAGGAAAGAAAAGCTTGTTTCAAATTCGAGTCCTCGATTGCCTTTGAACAATCAATCATTTGCCATGTTTCCCGTATTTAGTTGGCTCATATTAATTTGACTCTTGTATAATCAATAAAAATTAAACAAACAAAATCCAGCTAGCTATTTATGGTGTACAAATAGAAACCAGTAAGTCGAGAAACAACAAATAATCACCTAACAACTAATAAATCTTCAATAACCAATCAAAGACAGAGAAGCATCCCAGTAAAACATAGAACACACATACAGAGAAAAGAAAAGAAGGGCACCTTAAGAACGGAGGCATAGCTCTCAGCTTGTTCGATTTCAGAGAAATGACGAGTCCATCGATTCCAATCCCAATCCAAACAAGAAGAGGTACTACTGTTATTGTTATTGTCACTGTTGCTGTTGCTGCTGCTGCCGCTGCTGTAAACCCAACACAAAGGTTTTGGGTTCTCGCGATTCTTGTTTATGGAAGAAGACGGGAAACTCCAACGGCCCAATACAAAGCTCAAACTGGTTGATTTCTTGGATGAGAAATCAATACAGTGAAACGGCCTCAATCGAGGCGCTGAAATTGCGTGTGTTATGCCCCATGTATTATTTGTTAATATCATCTCTCTGTTTCAGTTTCCCTCTCTCTTCTCTTCAATTCCGCGAGTCTTTCAATTTTCTGTGAGTTCGTTTATTGAGAGAGTTTGCTGGGGACGCAAGTATTCGGATAGAATCAGTGGATAATTTGCTTGTTCAATAGAGAAGTACCGGGACCCCGATTGATTTGCTGTAATCTATGTGAGGCACGCACAAGTACAGTAAAACAAATCATACTTATGATGCATGCGGGGTTTAATGCTGACAGCCCATTTATAGATTCGGCTCGTAGAGCCATATCTGAATATTATTCAACCAAATCGGTCTTAAATGCAGCTTCAAACTTTTGAACATAAAATTTGAATCAATTATAAACTGAGTCGTGTCAGAAATCAATAACAATCTATGAAAAGCATTCATTATTAGGAGACAAAAAAAACTAAGAAATTACAGAGCCCATACACTGGAACTGGCACGAGTGGCGAGAACTTTTTCAATAGGAAAGATCAAGTCATCATGAGATGAGCCTGAGACACAAATTACACGTCTGAAAATCTAATCCCCATTGGCTTATCAGAACTGAGACTGGTGTCATTAAAAATTTCAATTTCAGAACTCCATACACATCAATGGATTTAACTGTAAATATTTTCTTAGAATGGGTAGCCAATGCAAGGATAACGCAATGGCCATGGACAGATATTGTTTAGCCTCTCACAGCACAAGGTTAAAAGAACATGTAGCAAAAATTGTCAGAGTGAATATGACGAATTGTTCAGTACTGAGGTAGAGTGGAATGATCAGCAACCACAGGTCCAGCAGAAGGAAATGGAACTATGCCAATTGGATTTTGAGTTGCCACAGACGCCCTGCCATTCTCAGCAGTTTCCAGAGCAATATCTGCGTCATTGGGTGCCCCTGCATTCTCTGTGCTGACTGGGCGGAGCAAACATTGCAATCGCACCAGATAGCTCTGGCTAGAAGGCTGAGGTCTTACATATCGAGTGGTTGTCACTACACTAGCAGATGATCGTTCAGAATCAGCAGTCCGGAAATTGGATAGGGCACTCAGGTCAAGGTTTGGAAAGACTGAGCAACGACACCTAGGACATTTCACGTTCAACCGAAGCCACTCATCAATGCATTCAATGTGAAAATTGTGAGCACAAGGCAAACCACGAACCTGCACCACTTCCAGCAAGAAACTTATGCTCATGTGGCCTTTTGAAAATCACTGTGTATGTAAGAGTTCACACTAAGGCCGGCAGTTACAACATCCACAATAGCATAATTTTACATCTGCTTACATTGTTAACCAAGTACATGCTCATTTCTATGCATGTTAATAGCGGCACCTAACAATACAATCTAATGTTCAATTTTTCAAATGGCACTGGCATATGATAGAGCAAGTTCAAAATTCACAGAGGATGAATTTGCATGAGGTTATCTTCTGATTTCATAAAAATAAAACCTGAGATTCAATGTTTTCAGCAAGGGAATCACTATTAAAGCTCCATATAGCACCAAAAGGCATCAAAAGCTAATTCATTCAGTTGGTACACAGAGAAGTATTGCTCTGTAAAGAGCAAAACTTCTACACTTGATGTATGGTTTAGATATGTGTACTTAATGAACAAAAATTGGAGAACAGAAACTTTTACCTCGTTCCCCACATGAAACTCTTCCAGGCAGATGGGACATTCACTGCAATCAGTTGGAACAGCCTTTAACCTAAACTTTGGAAGTTCTTGAATGAGTGCCTCCACAGCTTCTCTCTGTGCACAACCCAGACAAAATCCCCAGACATCAGAATCCAAAACAGATAAAACAAATAATGAGATTGAAATATGCTAGAGCACCTCTAAATAGAGAAACTATAAGCCCCAAAAAAGGGTGCAGCCAATACAAGCACAAAATAAAAGGAAAATTGTCAATTCTAGTTCTTGATGTTACAGTATTTACCTGAGCCGAACTCAAATAAAGTCCAGGATGATATGAAGTAGCATCTTGACCAATGCCTCTCATCTCTTGACCTGCAGCTTCAAATGCCCAATCTGGTACACGGATCATGTCAACCAAAACCTGAATTACAGTAGGTGGTTTGATTCAGGTGTAATTCAGGGACTATCAAATAGAACTAATGTAAAATGAAGATTTATATTTGCACTGATCACTACAGTGAATCCAACTTTGATTATTAGAGTAGACAAATGGTGAAAGAAATTTTACTATTAGACTCTTCACCGAAAAAGAAAGGGATTAAAATAATAACCAAAATAATATCATCTTAGACATGAAGCAACAAGAAGCACAGAAAAATACAAATAAAATCTTCAAGCAACATTAAGAAGTTAGCCACCACAGAAACCATTGCATTTACATCTTATATTAGCTACCAGTTCAAAGGCACAAAAAGGATTAACCATTACAAAATTTGTTGCATGAAATTCAAGCCGAATATGCAAGAAAAATTCAAGCTTACCCCATATTCTGAGACAGGAATCCCCTGTTGAGCACGTAATAGATGCGCTTGCCTTCGTGTCAACCACTGCAAAAGGGAATTCAATGAATGAGAATGAAATGATACGTATGTAAATGCAACAAAGGCTAGTAGCTTTTGGATGCCTAAGGTGTCACATAGGTAAACAGAACAAGTGATATCAGAAGTACAAAAAGAGAATAAGAGAAGTGTCACTCAAGACCTAGTACTAGGTTCCAGCTGAGTGTAATAAAACTCATTCATAAAGTTCAGGAAATGTAACTAACCTTTCCCATAGACATGCAAGCGATGCAAAAAAGTCCACAGTAGCTGAAAAGCAACCAAATGAGAAAACCCCATTTCTGACCCTGTTCTGGCAACTGCAAGCATTAAATAACAGTGTTTCAAGCATTAAAACAGTTGCCAGATGCAATTTGCCCCCCCAAAAAAAAGGGGAAAATGGGACACTTACACAATTTCTTGCACTTGTGAACCACAAAGTGCCAATTATCGTCCAGGCCCAAAGAAATGGATAAAGTAACAATGACAGAATTGAAAGAACCACTACCCTTCCACAAAAACGAGCATACCTCTGCTGCCACCCAAAATCCCTAAAAGGATATAGAACAATAGAATCTGTTACTATGTAAAATTCTACTATGTTAAAAACAAATGCAATTACCGTAGAAGAGAAAATCTAAAGCAATGTTTGGAAATCCTATAACAATAATTCAGCATTAATATCCATATAAGAAACTGAACTAAGAAAGCTTGTATCTAGGCATCTAAGTTGAGTGCCACGTGACAAACTTCACACAATGTAATAACATGTTCTTATCCACTGCTCAACACCTTTAGTGGTACAGTGAAGATAGTATGGGAGTAAATTTCACATCTTATTTAAAGTAATGTGATACCACAGATACCTCCCCCACAATTTTCAAATGAACCTATATTGTCGGCAGACATTTGTTCCAAAGAAGCAAAATATAATAAACAGAAAACGTGCATCTTTTGCGAGTGTAAGATGGAGCACTTACAATCCCATTCCAGTAGCCAAACCATTATCTATGAACATCAACAAACGAAAAACAAACACAGTAGTGTAATCAACCTGAAGAAACAGAAGCAAGCCATGAATTATAACAAAATTTTCTCATTAGAAATCTAAACATTGAAGAAAGAAAAGGAGAGAAAAATTCAATTCATTAAAGTTCTCCAAAGTTCAAATACCCACCATGATCCATATGTGCAAGGGGTATGTACAAAGATGGTAACGCTTCCAATTGACTCCGACAATTATTCTAGAAGTAAAGATATCATTAAAGAAGAACCCACTTAAAACTTGTTTAACTCCTATTTTATTAAAAGCAATCTTCTTAGAGACTTCCCTCATACGTATTCATAAAATGAACAACTTCATTCTTTTATTTTCCCATATTTTCTTGGCAAACAAACAGAACTACAATGAATCAAAGCCTCAAAAACAAAGAAATTTAACTTAAAAAAAAAAAAAAGGATACACACTTGTCGCAAGCATCGACAAGAAAAACCCATCGTACCTGCAACCACAAACTTTAACATTCCATCACACGTATCATATTTAAAACGAACTCAAAACACATTTGATAAAGTAATTGTTAGAAAATCAATTTTAACTTGATTGAGTAATGGGAAAGAAAGATTAGAACTGACCACTTGAAATCGACGCCTCTGATGGCCATAGTTCCCTGTGCCGAAACCCTAGAAGTAGAACGAGGTTACCAAAGATTGAGATTCAATCCTCATTTCACGACGGTTTAAAAAAAAATTAAACGAAGTCGGGGGACAAAATAAAGAGCGCCGGTATGTCTTATTAAAGAAATCATGTTGGATTCTGTTTCATGAAAATGCGAACTGAATTTTTTTCCAAGGAAGAATCAAGTTTAACTGAACTACTGAGATAGATAGAGGGGAGAGAGGGGTGGTGGCTTGTAGGAAACGGACGAGTTGACGGGAGTTTCGCCGTGAACTGACGGCCTTAGCGGGGAGTTGTAATGCGCACTTATTTGGATGGTACGTTGGACGGGTTAGTGGTTGCCACGCGTACTCGCAATCGTAGACTCACAATGCATTTCCTTTTTTTGTTTAACTACTTATAAATCAAATTGTTGGACCAAATTGATAAAAATAAATGACACGTTGAACTGTAATTAATACAAATTATGACAGTTAGTGGGCTCCAGTAGGTCAAAATGATCTTTCTCTACACGTGGTAACTCCCACCTATGTCACTGAACGTTGCACTAGTTCGAATAAGACATCTCCCAGTCCCTATGTCTTTCGAAAATAAAGAGAAGCATCTTCAACTAACCCTTCAATTTCTAAACTATCTTTTCTTAGTCTTCTAGGTATTCGCGTTCGGTTTGAAATTTGTCTAAACTTAACCTTGTTTCAATGTCACTTCCTTCCCATTGAGTAAACCTAGCAGCTGGTTTGCACATGATCTAGATTTCATAAATCTTAATTCTTTCGCCCTGACTTTAGCCACCGTTTGCTGCATTGCAACTCTCAAATGGCACCGACCGAACTACCCCACGTTTAAATTTTGTAATCTACTGATTCCTACTTTCCATGGAAGATTTCAACTGGGTTATTTTGATTACACTTTACCTCTAAAGCTAAGCTATGATGCTCTTCACTTTCAAAATACTGTAGAGAAAGATCTAGGAATTGAATATAAAATTCGGAAAGCGAGGATCCTGCTTATTTATTTCCCCAAAGAGACCTACCGTCAGATCCTCCTCCTCTGTAACGCTGGATAGACAACAGACTAGCATGAGTAGTGGCAGTACTGTTTTCTTCTTCATCTTCTTGTTCTTATCGATCTCATCTTTCAATGTAAGAACTATTCTGCTCTGACATTGTATTCGCTCTAACTTGCATGACTTTCTATATTGTCTCTTAGTATTTCTCGCATCTTCTCATTGTCAGTATAGGCCTCAGTCTTGCTGTTGCTTGCAGGTTTCTTGTGAAGTAACCAGTAGAACAACTCAAAATGTTTCCTCTCGGGACAACCCATTTAGTGCTAAAGCGTCGCTGATTCGTTACTGGAACAAACACATTTCCAACAATCTGCCCAAACCATCGTTTCTTTTCTCCAAAGCCTCTCCGTTAAGTGGTGTTCACCTGGCGAGACTCACCCAATTCGCCACCCAAAGATCTCTCTCTTCCCACCTTGACGCCTTATGTTCCTTGGCCGACTTGATTTGCTCATTTGACTCAGAACTAGATTCGGGAAAACATAGCCGAGACGCTAACTTTGCAGTTTATACAAACAGAAACTTTGCAACTTACGGTGATTCACGACTCGGAGGAGTCGACTCGTTCAAGCACTACTCGGAAGGAACAAACACGCCTGCCGACTCGTTCAAGAAATACAGCGGAGAATCAACAGGCCACAACGAAGATTTCACCAGCTACGCCCAAGATGGTAATGTTGCCACCGAAAACTTCACTAGCTACGCTGCAAACGCCAACGGTGGCTCCGGTGGCTTCAAGAACTACGGAGAACGAGTCAACGTACCCACTCTCCACTTCGCCAGCTATGACTCGGAGGGTAATAACCACAAACTCACTTTCACAAGCTATAGCGATGATACCAATTCAGGTGCTGAAGGATTTATCAGCTATGGCAAGAATGGAAATGCTGGCCCAACTGAGTTCACTAGCTATGCAGAGAAAGCAAACATTATCGGGTCAAGTTTTACAGGTTATGCTGAGTCCGGAAACGCAGCAAATGACTCGTTCAAAGCTTATGGAAACTCAGGTAACAACCCACACAACTTCTTTAAAAGCTACATCCTTGGTGCAAACTCCGCCATTGATAGCTTTACAAGTTATAGAAATGGAGCCAATGTTGGTGATGATTCTTTTCAATCTTATGCCAAGCATGCAAATTCAGGAAAAGTGAATTTTGCAAACTATGGGAAAACATTCAACTTAGGAAACGATACGTTCAAAGAGTATGGCATAGGATCCGTGGGTAGGACCACGATTGGGTTTAAAAGTTATGATATGGGTCGTTCGTTCAAAGAATATTTCAATAAGGGTGTCACATTCGCTAGTTACACTAATTTAAGCGACACGAAACTTGGTTCTCCAGGTAACAGCAGCATTTCAGTAAATAGATGGGTTGTAGAACCAGGTAAATTCTTCAGGGAGTCTATGTTAAAGCAGGGGAATGTCATGGTCATGCCCGACATTATGGATAAAATGCCAAGAAGATCATTTTTGCCCCGAACAATTTTGTCTAAATTACCATTTTCAACCTCGGAGTTGCCCCGCCTGAAGGAAATTTTCCACGTCCGAGACAACTCAAGCATGGAGAGGGTGATGGTTAATGCGTTGACCGAGTGCGAGAGAGCACCAAGCCGTGGTGAAACCAAGCGGTGCGTGGGCTCGGTGGAGGACATGATCGACTTCGCCACGTCAGTATTGGGTCACAATGTGGAGGCTCGGACAACCCAAAATGTGAATGGGTCAAAGCAAAGAGTGATGATAGGTTCAGTCAGAGGAATCAACGGTGGGAAAGTAACTAAATCAGTGTCGTGTCATCAGAGTTTGTACCCCTACCTTTTGTACTATTGTCATTCTGTACCCAAAGTTAGGGTTTACGAGGCGGATATCGTTGACGTGGAGAGCAAAGCAAAGACCAACCATGGTGTTGCCATTTGTCATCTTGACACGTCAGCTTGGAGCCCACGGCATGGAGCCTTTGTGGCACTTGGATCCAGCCCCGGTCAAATTGAAGTCTGCCACTGGATCTTCGAGAATGACTTGACCTGGACCATTGCGAATTGAAGATCATTATTAGTTGTTTGGGTTTTGTTCAATTGCTAATTAAATCAAATGCCCATGTTAATTATTGCCACTGAGAGAGTGTTCCGAATGTTCATTGGCTTGTCTTGTTTACGCTGTTTATGATAACTTGATGGTAATACAAGTAGCAACGTAGAAGTGTGTGCAATCATTTGGATCAAACGATTTTCAATCATATTAAGTTCACAGAAATATACATCCCGGGGACAAGCAAGTCAGTGGCCGGTACCCAAATAAACAAAAGGAGATTCCAAAGCAAAATGATAGAGAGCTGACGTTGGATTTGGAAGGAATGAAATCCAGACTTGGCATGGAATGTGTCATTTTCCATTCTATACTGTACTGATGGTGTATAGCCAAAAATTGCCTACAGTACAGAGAATCCACTAGCAGTTTAGTTATTCAAAGTTGCCGGAGTGCGCGTGTTACGTGACTCATTGTGCAGTCAAAAGTGAGAACAGAAAGCATGCAAATTGTGCAGCTTTGAGTGAATGCCAAGAAATGCATCTTCGAGAGAGCTTGCCAGCTTCTTGTTCTTGTTGACTTTGGTTCGCACTGTCATCGCATGCAGGCAGTACACTAGTACAGACATGAATCCGCAATTTCTGGCACATTTGCTGGATCCCGCTTGTAACATGGGTCCCCTCCCCACGGTGAAAGCAGCAAATCCATGATCCATCTTTTACATCCTTCCATTCAGCCATTCATTTTATTTCTATGCTCTTCTTCTTCACGTACGACTCGAGTGTAACACAGTTTGACAAGGACATATCTAGCTCTGGCGTTCTCATGGATTTGCTCTGCGCGTGCCCATCTCCTCACTTACAGAACTAAGAAAATTTTCCCGATTGCCATTGGAGCTTCAAGGCCTATGGCTACATATATTATGAATCATGATTATATATCCGCACGCTCACGGGGCATTCACAGTCCCATGATTTTGCGCTCCTTATTCTCGGATGATGCTCTGTCAGTACTAAAACAGTCAGAAAATGCCCTTGCACTCACCAGCTTTATTTTCTACATTGAACATGTTATCAAAAAGTAAAGCTGCATTTGAATGGAATTGGGCGAAAAGCGAAGACTATCTCATCTGCCTATGGCCTACTCTGGATGACATAACAAAACAAAACCCAAAAGAAAATCTTGAAGCCCAGGTCAGGCCAGGTATGGTCTGCTAGTAATTTCAGATTTCTACTGTTCAAGTGCTAGCATTTTTCTCAGTACAAAATAGAACCAGACCACCACCATGCTCTTACAAATTATGATTGTAGTTGTAGTCAATGGTCATAGAGTTTAGGTGGGTGAATGCCACAGGTACATTGGCTGCATTTATAGCATGGTTTTGGTCTTCGCAACAAATTCTCCTTTCACGTTATTGTGTTAGTGCGGGGCAAGTAAGGTAACTTTCGACGTTCCTACATTTAAAAGTAACCCTCATGTTACACTCGGAGCATGTTCACGACTGCACAGATTTCCTGCCACTGGTGTCTACAATTTTGTGCTGACCTTCACATACAATAAAGAACAATGTTTACTCCCCATAATTTCAGAAGATGCTTAAATTGAAAATTGCCCGGAAATTAATTTTTATAATAAATTAGCATACAATTTTTTTTGGCAAAGATACACACACAGACTCAATACTCTGAACAACACTGAATTATAATTAATATATAATAAATTAAAAAAAATTTAAATAATTTTTTAAATTTTAAAAATATAAATAATATTTTTATAACTTTAAAATTTATTATTTTTGGTATTAAAAATGTACTGAAGTAGAATAAATATTTTTTTTTTTGAAGAGATTTAAAATTAGATGAAGAAAGAAAATCCGAATTCTTTTTACAAGATAAGTTTTAATTATTTTATTTACGTAAATAAAAAATTATAAAAGAGGGTAGAGAGAACATAAAAAATTATACGATTTTGATTTTTTTTACTAGATTTATGTGTTCTTAATTAATTAAATAAAATTTTTTTAAAAATAATATTTATTTAAAGTCAATATACTATAAATTTAAAAATAAATAAATTATAAATATTATTTATATTTTTAAAAATTAAAAATTATCTTAAATTTTATAAATTTATTATATATTAATATGAAATATTATTATTTTAGTATTTAAAATGAGCTGGGTCTATATTTATATGTATTATTAGCACAAGATAAAATTTGTGAAGACAACAAAAACGAAAATATCTAAGTGTCCCTCTAATGAACATGACAGATGATAAAGTTTAGATTAGATTATGTGGTGTTTGAAAGACTTCTAATTCCTGAGCACGATGTTGGTTAGGATCCCAAACCCGCCAAAATGTTTACAATAATCAATTGTTCTACTAGTTCCGCTTCCGCTTCCGCTTCCGCTTCCATATCTCCACAAATATCATCAACTACGATTGAAAGTAATCCTTCGGGTTCATTCAAACCAATCAACCGGCGTCATCTTCTCAATGCGCTCACACTCTCCATTTCCCTTACTTCTCAGTTCAACCCATTTGCTGCACACGTTGCAGGCGCCCGTGGCCTGTTCCAAATGCCCCCAGTTCGACTCAGCAACCGGTAATTGAATAAATACATTGTCTTTTTTCTTATAAATTAGTCATTTGTGTTTATGTTGCTTATAGTGAAGTGGATAACTTAAATAAGCTACTTAGTTTTGTTTAGATATTGCCGAATTTTTGTGGTGTTTGTTAAATTTATTGAATTCTGGTGTATTCAATCACAATTGGATTCCGTGGTGGCACACTTGAATGGAGGTTTTAGATTCCAAATGTCTGACAGTATCAATTTAATCAAAATTTTGATGGGTGTCAGTTAAATTAGTTTACTGTGACAGAAGAGATAAGAAACGGGGAGGCTTACCTCCAGTTCTGTGAATTGTAACCCAAAGACAAAATGTGTGAGAAAAGAACATTCCATTTTCCTACATTATAAGCAACTAATTTATGACATTGTAATTCTCGTTATTGTTTTGTCCTGAATTTGTTGTGGGTGTGTAAGGTACTTTTTGGTGAGGGCTGGCGAGTCTGAATATGAGAGCTTGGGTATAATCAACACGAACCCAGTTGCAAAAACATCGGTTGATAGTGGGTTATCTGAGATAGGGAAGAAGCAGACAGTGAAGGCTGCTTTAGAGTTGAAGGCAATGGGTGCCTGTGAAAGGGGGTGCTGGATTTGGCCTTCCATTACTCAGAGGGCTTACCAGGCTGCTGAGATTATCGCGTCCGTTAATGGGATCAATAGAAGGTAAGAAAATTCAAAATAGAATTTATAGTTTCAGGAGGGAAGTGGATTTGGCAAAAAGAAGTAAACATTATAGCCAATTCTTTATATGATGATATCTCCCTTGGTTTCTGATAGAAATTTGGGAAA
The DNA here is from genome assembly GCA_032401905.1 of Swietenia macrophylla. Taxonomy (NCBI): domain Eukaryota; kingdom Viridiplantae; phylum Streptophyta; class Magnoliopsida; order Sapindales; family Meliaceae; genus Swietenia; species Swietenia macrophylla. Next base: position 1,995,848 of record CP135568.1, on the reverse strand, counting down.
AGAACTAAGATTGCTTGCTTGATACAAGCAAATGGCTCTGTTAACTCAAGTCATTCATGTCCACAAATAAGAAACAAGAGAAATCATTTTGCAATTTCCACTTCTTACAGTAGTATATTTTGTGACCTCGTGGATTGTAAAAATATGAGCTCATAGTTGAGTTTCTTGTCAGATGTCTGAGGTTATCATTGAAGAAAAATGTGGAATATGATAATGCTTTTGCCAGAGTCTGCTGTTATATTTGAATTGATTTCAATTAGTTCTAACAGTTTCGCATTGGTTACAGTTATATAGTTCCTGAGTACAGTTTCCTGGATGCGCGCGGATTGGGAGCTTATGAAGGCAAAAAATTGGAATCTATTTCAGAAGTAAGATCTCTATCTTTCCTCGTGGTAAAAATAATATTATTGAGGGATGTAACTAACTTGTCTTCATTCTTTTCAATATCTTTTGAGTTATGCAAATCTTTTATTTTTCCATCACAGAGTGGAAGCTTTACAAACATTAGGAATATTTGTCTACCACCGAATAGAAAAATTGGGAATTAATGTGGGAAATAACGCCAAACGACTGTTGTGAAGGAGTATTCATGTGTCTAGATACCCTTAATTAACTGAACAATGTGCAATTGCTTGTATTGGTATGATTCAGATATATGCATCAGATGGTATTTCTCCGACAATCAAACCTCCTCCCATAGATGATGGCACCCCAAATGAGAGTGTTGCAGATGTATTTGTTCGTGTTACACAACTAATGTCAATCCTCGAGACTCAATACTCTGAAGACACAGTCATAATCGTCTCACCAGATTCTGACAATTTGACAATCCTTCAAGCTGGTTTAATCGGCCTTGACCTTCGAAGGTAACCCTGTTAGTCCTTACCAGCCAATCTCGGATAAAGAAATGAAATGGTTTAGTATGCGCATGTACCCATTACAAATTTGACATCTGCAACCTAGTGCGTTGACTGTTTGTTTTTCATTTTGTTTCAGGCACGGGCAACTTTCGTTCGCACCAGGGGAGGTTAGATTTGTTGACACCAGTAGCATACCCACTTACAAACAACCTGCATCTGGAATATACAAGTGTTCAAATCCACCAAGCTGTAACTGATCACATGTGCCTTACCTAAAACTAGGATATGTGTTGTCTCATTATTAGTTCTTACTCTCACATAGGTTTCCTGACTCTTCTACATTTACTATACATTGCTGTTCGTCGTTCTTTTTTCCTTATTTTCTTTTTCTTGCTTTCTTGCTGGTTTAATCTGCCCTTTGTTGACATATACGGGGTTAAACCTTCAAAATCTTTCTCACGAGCTCTCTGCCGAATTCAGTGGTTTCAGCTTTCATATTCTTTGACAAAAACTTAAGATTACTGATGTAATTCAAACCCTGAGCACATCATTGACCCTTCTCAGGTTTTCCTCAAACGCCAGGCTTTTCCCGTTTAATAGTGTGAAGACGCGTTGAGTTTCAGTATGTCCAAATTTACGTACTTGCATGAGTTGAATACCATTTAATACTCCAAAGTACGAATTAAATAGTTGACTAAAAATAAGAAAACAACAGAACTCAGGTACAAAAGGTGGTCGGTGAAACGCGGATGCCGAACAAGTAGGTAGAAAAGTCAAAGGTCAGGGATTAGCTAAACCACCACTTTGCTACCGTGACCGTGAGTTTATCCAATACTTAATCTGATCAGTGATGAAAAAAAATTTGTTAGGAACATCCCAAATAAGAATATCCGATCAAATTATGATTGATTCATTATTTTAATCTGAATCGATAGATAACACTAAACACCATAAGAGAGTGGGATCTAGAGGTCAAAAAGAAACTTCTGTGGCCCAAACCGCTGGATGAACTTTGATTTATCAGTCTGGATTTTGATTTTGAGGACCCGCGTCTGAATTCTGAAAGAGACCACAGAGGTTTCGTATGTTATTTCCCCTTCTTATTCGACTCTCTAAAGATGAGAAATTCTCTCCTATATAATCAGCTTTGTGTCTGAACATAACAGATACAATTTGCTAACATAAACTGCTCACTCTCCCTCTCTCTCTCTCATTTATTGGATTCACTCAACTCTCTTTCTTCTTTGGTTTTAGTTGTTTTGTGAGAGTGGAGATATGAAGAGAAGAAGTGATCAGTCTTCCAGAGTTGATCGAAAAACAATTGAAAGGAATCGGAGAAATCAAATGAAAGCTCTATGCTTTGAGCTTGCTTCTCTTGTTCCTTCTCAACACTGGAAAACCTCCAAGGTACTTCCTCTACCCGCAGAAAGCACTAGTACTCCGTTGAATTATCCTTCCTTCATATTTCTAAACTACACACTCCTTTTCCTCAATAAATCTCAAACTATAGAGACTACCATATCGTCTATTAAAAAACTAACAATTCAGGAGAAAATTCTCTCAGAACGTTAGTAATTCTATAGTTTTTACCCAAAGTTTGCGTACGATTAGCATGTCGTTCTCGTTTTAAAATAATGTACGCGCCACACAGAACAGAGAGACTATTTGTAAGGTCTCACTGTCTCTCGAAAATTACTGCTAACTGCTTGATAAAGAAGAGACGATATAAACATGTGGCGCTCGTCTCTTCATTAGAAATTTTATCCTTGGATAATGGATGAGACTTCAGAAAATGGCGTTTTACATTTGTTGCCTTCCTTCTGTAATTATGCTGGCCACTAAATAATTGTTGCTTCATTATCTGCTTCAGTACTGATTATTATTATTATTATTATTATTATTATTATTATCATTATTTGTGCTCTTTCAGGAGATGATATCACAGCAAGATCAGCTTGATGTGGCTGCCTCATATATAAAGCAGCTGAGAGAAAGAATAGAAAAATTAGAGGGGAAGAAGAAACAAGCAATGAAATCAACAAACACAAACAGTAACACAATGAACGAAATGAATGCTGGGTTGAGATTTCCTCTTGTTGAATTAAAAGACATGGGTTCCACTATTCAAGTGGTTTTGATTAGTGGGTTACAGAAAAACTTCATGCTGTACGAAGTTATTAGCATTCTTGAGGAAGAAGGAGCTGAATTTGTCAGTGCTAGTTTTTCTACGGTGGATGATAAGGTTTTCCACACAGTCCACGCCCAGGTAAATAGTAAAACCGAGTTCCTGATCTTGCTTCTTATATGTTTATCAAAAATTAATTAAACTTGACTTGGTTTTACTGAAAACTGCAGGCTAAAATTTCAAGACTTGGAATAGAGACTTCAAGGGTTTGCCAGAGATTGCAGGACTTGGTTTACTGAAGTCGATCTTCTCCAGTCTAGGATAAGATCAGAATTCATTACCCGCTCTCTCAATGAAAAGCCAAACTAGAAACTAAACCTTTAGTTTCACTTGGCTGCCCATGAGCTGTTAGGGGATGCGCGCGTGTGTATTCAACGAAGTATTTTATGTTGTAGCGAATGCATTGGCTTGAATTAATGAAAGTTTGTAATCGAATTTAACCAGTTATCGTACAAGTGAATTATAATGATGCTTAATATGTATCTCCTACACATACATATAATAAGTATGTATGAGTGCCACTATGGTTTCATAGAAGATTCTGTGGCTTCCTGCTTAATAAATGAATCTAGTTCTTCGTTGAGCAATGGTTATTACCACTTAGCGGAAGCTAATGAAGTCCTTCGATGAGCATTGATTATCACTTAGCAGACAGATATTGGCACACATCTTCAAACTATGTGCACGTATACTTCAAACGAAATTTGAATAATTTGGCGAGCATTGAATGCACTTGTCTGGTTGTTTGATTACGGTATGAATAAGAGAGAACGTGCAGTTTTGTCAATGATATTGAAAATTTAGACGGTCCAGCTCGTATGAACGTCGAGCACATGGAGGACAGGATTGCAATTTCATTACAAACCACGTGCGCGCATGACTTTTGTCACATGGCACGCAAGGTAGGACAAGAATCGGTCTTTAAGTTCATTAGAAAAAATGAACAGATAATATCTGTATTAATTTTTTTAAATTCACGAATTAATACTCATATTACAATTAAGTAATATCAAAATTAACTAAAATATTTATACTTTATATTTTAATAAAAAATTATTATATAAATTATAAAATTTTTTAATAATTATAAAAATAAATAATACGAGAGTTACACGATGAATTATCGTTATAAATGTACTTAGTCGTCGTATAATTAAATTAATAAAAATATTATATAAAATATTAAATAAAACACAAATAAAATGGTGTTAAATTATAAGAATAATTTGTTAATATTATTTTATAATTTAATTTTTTAAATCATCACCGTACACTGAGCCCACAACACTTAAGGCTACCAGACAAAATTTAATGAAGATGTTGAAGTTTTGATTCCATGGGAGTCGAGCTCCAATATTTTGGACTGCCCAAAGAGAAAACATGATGAAGACATTTAATTTTGACGTGCCATAATATTAAAGATATGAAAACAGTACGGGGGGGGTGAGCTAAAATTTACCCAATTGAGCAGTTAATGGATGTGAGAGATAGTGGATCATGATAAGATAGATGCCTTTGATTATTCGTAATTACCAATCAGCACGTGGCTAAAAAGAAGAGATCGGAACGCACATGGTGACAAGTCAAAGTCAACAACAGAAGATAGCAAAACATCGAAGGATCGTCTTGGACCGGGAAGAAAATGCGTGTGGTAATGGAGCTGCTCTGTCTGTTTCTGGCAGATTCAATGGATGAATGATAACCGAATCTGACCTGCATTTGCATGCATGATGAAGATGTGCTCGTTCTGTTGTTTTTCACAGTTTCCTGGAACGTTTGTTGGCTTGGACTTGCTTTCCCTGCATTAATTGTATTTGAATCAATGAAATTTTATCTACCAGGCAACCAATTTTATTTTTATTTTTAATTATTTTTCTTTGCCTTTTCCATCTACCCTTGCTTCATTTTAGAGTGCATGCCATCTCTTCTAAGTTTTATACCTACGTTTTTCACTGTTTCATATTTGTTTTATATACATATATATATGTATGTATATGTATTTGTATGTATGTATGTATGTACGTACGTACGTACATGCGGTGGCTTAATTACATGTTTTGATTGATGATTAAAGCCTTGGGTCAGATTGAAGCTGGACTAGGGCTATTGTCAAAGGGTCCAGCTGCTTTGGACCACCTCAAAGCCCATAGCCAATGGATGTATATAATCTGACGATGAATCAAAAAGCAAGAGCCGAAAGAAGAAGGTAAGAGTCCTTCTACAACCCAAAAACTATTTGGGAAGGTTTCGGTGCGAACTTATCCACTTCCAATTAGAGAGTAAAAAATTTTAAGGCTTCCCCTCACATTCTCTTTGATTTTTAGTGCGTCAAACTCAAACCAGATGCCCATCCCTTTTAATCACCGACCTTGTCGTCCCGATTCTCATCCTCGTCCTCGTGTATTATAATTGAGTTTACAGGCAAACGTTGGCATTATTTAGTAGTTTAACTTAGAGACGCAAGGTGATTTGATTTCTTGAATCAAAACAATACCATTTTGTACACGAAATCATGCTGCTCTGTAGATGAGCCTGAACTGAATAATGCACTTTTAAGAATCTGAAAATGACCACATACATACGTCTGTCTCTGTGTCTGTGTCTATTATAACTATGTATATATGCGTGCGTGCGTGTGTGTTTTTCCTTTCGGAGGAGTCGTTGCTTATCCAATCTCCAAAAGCCACATGCTTTCTGCCCTTTTTATAAATCGATCCAATTACTATATATAATACACACCTTCATTGCATTCAAATTCAACTCCTAGGCATTCATTAGACATGCAATTTGTCACGATTGGCTTGAACACACGCGCATCCGAAATTCTTCAGTCAAACCCCCTAGCAAACCTGATTATGTCATGGAACACAACACAACACACCACACCACACCACGCCACAACCTTGCATAAACTAATAATCATTAGTCAAAACCAATTAAATTAAACGATAATTACGAGTTAGAACATGGGTTTACAACCCGGAATTATCGTCTTAAGTAAATTTAATTCAGCATTGTCATTGTTAACTGCCATTGTTATGCCCTTTGGAAGCAGTGGGTGAAGCATGCTTCACCATTGAGTATTCAGACACATACTTGTGGTTAAATTCGAGCACACCCTTCTCACTCGAGGTGTTAAAACGGTTCGAATTGGGCTAACTCATTTGACACCCTTACTTTTTTTCTACCATAATTTATATTTATATATTATAATTATTTACCGATAAATTTAACGATATTATAATTTAAATTTTTAAAAAAAAATTATAAACAGAATAATATTATTATATTAACACAACTTAATATAATAAAATTATTTAATTAATAAAATAAATTAATTATAAATTTTTTAATTATATTAATTAAATAACAAAATATAATTTAATTTTTTATTTATATTTAATTAATAATTTTTTTATTTTATTAATTGAATAATTTTGCCATATTAATTATATTGACGTAATAAAATTATTTTATTTTAAATTTTTTATTTTTTAAATATTTTTAATTTTTTATATTTATCATTATTACAATGGGGAATTCTTGTGTATAAACATATTAAACGAGGGTGTAGGGCTATTCTTGTGTAGTAGAGTTGTTGTTCTTAAAATTTGGTCCTTGCAAGAAAGACAAATGAGGATGGAATAGAAAGGAATGGAGACGGACAGGCAGGTAGGTCCAAGGGAAGTTGGTCCTTAGATTAAGGGTAGATTGACGGTCAGGTAATCTAATCTCATCCAATATTACGGGGCAATTGTCGGTCTCTTCGTTTTACCTGTGCTTTTTATTTTTCGCAATTGTCCCTATATTTTCTTAATTATCACTTGAGTCCTAAAAATTCTCAAACGTATCATTTAAATCCTTATTAGTATGTTTTGACGAGGAATTTTACAACCTAAAAGAGGAACGATACTGTAAAAGATGGGGAGTTACTCAAATTTCAAAAACTCAAGGGAAACAAATGGAAATATGATTTTTTTATATATGTTTTCATCAGCAATTTGCATAAATAATAAATAAATAAAGGAAAGGGGTAAACGACTAGCAGAAGAAGGGAAGGGGAGGAGCAAGCAAAGTGGGTCAGAAACACACGCTGGGTGCAGGCAATGCCATGTGCCCACATGCCTCATTAGAGAAAAAACTAGCGTGCTCTTCCCTGTTACCAAGCAAATTCTTGTGGAGAAATTATACATAACGTAACCAGAACATCAACTGCAGTAAACAAGAAGAAGAAGAAGAAGAAGAAGAAGAAGAAGAAGAAGAAGTGGGATTAACAGAAAAACCACTTTCAGCCAAAGGACCAAACCCCAGAAACTGAAACAATGAAGGAAAGCAGTGATGGGTTTGTGAGAGCAGATCAGATTGATCTGAAAAGTTTAGATGAGCAGCTAGAAAGGCACCTTAACCGATCATTGACTGTGGAAAAGCACAAAAGGAGAAATTCTGATGATAATATTTTGGTGACAGCTTCCATGGCTGCTGCTAAACCTTCTATTTCTATTAAGAAACAGAGGCAGGAGTGGGAGATCGACCCCGCTAAGCTCATGATCAAGAGTGTCATTGCTCGTGGAACCTTCGGCACTGTCCACCGTGGCGTCTACGACGGTCAGGATGTCGCTGGTTAGTTAACTGCTTCCTGTTTTAGCTCATAAATGTCCTTTTTTTAATAATTTTTTTAATGATTTCTTTTGATTTCAAATTCTCCAATAGTTCTGAACTTTTGTAAGGTACTTTTTTTCTAATTGATAACCAGTATTTATGTTTCTGTATTTTCTGCTTGGATTTGCTTTTTCTCTTCATTTCCATCTCACAATTTCTGAATAGATTGGCGATTTGAACAGATACTCAGCTTGTTTGCATTGGTGAAGTTGACTATTCTTGCGAAATCATTTTAATGATTTTTTAATAAATTTTTTGCTGTAAACAAGGTTGGAAAAAAGTCTTTTACTTGGGTTCAATTTTGTTGCTCCAATCTTAAATCAGGTGATCATTGTCAGAATCACTTTCATGGCTTCGTGCACTTTCGCAGTTCAATGCGAAAGCTGATCTAGCCTCATAACTTTTGCTATATTTTGATTCTTTTGTTGTCTACAGTACGATTCTTCTAGCAAAATTCTGGAATTTTATTACAGTATGTAGTTTATGTTATTGGACATGGTAAATGTAGTCTTATGAAATCCGTGACTCATGCACGAGTTTGGGTTGAATTTTGCTGGTTACAGCCTTAACTTGGATGGTGGTGTTGTATTTTTCAACTTTCATGTGACCCCAGCTGTTAGGTAATATCATGTCAATAAACTAGTAGAAAAATACCAGGCAGTAGGACTGGTAGCTGGAAAATAAGATACCAATTCTTAAATATAATAATAGCAATTATTATGATGATTATCAATGTCTTAATCCAATTGAGTTAAGACGTACTGATTTAGTTAGAGGGGTGGTGGTGGTGGTGTGGATTCTGTCTGTGTTTGTATATAATATTTACCTTTTTGCTTGCTTTACTGCATGTATACATGAATTTAATTTCACTCACGTGACATTATTCACCACTTCCTTAATTCTCAGTTAAGATGCTTGACTGGGGAGAAGAAGGTCACAGGACAGAAGCTGAGATTACCGCATTAAGGTCAGCTTTTACACAAGAAGTTGCAGTGTGGCATAAACTTGATCATCCTAATGTTACCAAGGTCAGTTTCTACTAATCTGAAATCTTTTTTTTTTTTTCTTGTTTTAGAGTTTGTGTATGCAATTTGAATAGTGTTGGTTTATCTGTAGCTACAAGAATGCTTGGAGAACTTGCATGTCCAGCTTCCGTAGCAGATTATGTAGAAAGTTAAAAAGAAATATATACATTTAATATACATATTAAGAGTTGGCTATTTTTAACTCAATTAATTACCTGATGCCTCCCTTTTAGTGGAGAGGGGTAAGAAGTCTGTTAGGTTCTCTATCTCAATCAAATAGTGGGCAGACATGGTGGTATTATATGAATTGTCTAGACATAAGCATTTCTCCTTTTATTGCTTGCAGTTTCAGAGGGAGAAATGCAGCATAGGCTTATATCCTGAAACCATTAAATGTGTAATTTGTGAGCAGTTGTGGAAACGTTTATGCTATCATCATGACTTTGGTTCATGTTAAGAAGATCACTAGCTGCTGGATTTTCTATATTCCTAAAATTAGGGCTTTTGATTGGAGATATGCTGAATGAGCTTGAAATATGTATTTTCTGCATTTGTTCTTTTCCTTGAAACAGGGTATAAAATGATGTTCTGTCCTGCATTCCATTTATTTTAAGAAGAAATTCTCAATCTTTTGGAGGCCTGCATGCCTGCAAGAGGAGATACTCCTTTATCATTGGATATTTATTTCATTGCAGCTTAATAGTGCTCTTGTGCCGAATAAGTTTATTTTTTTTATTGCATTTCCTAATTGTTGCCAATGGACTGCGGCTATTCGCTTGCCACCCTTCCTTTTTCCCTTCAAAATAAAAGAGAAAACTACGCTCTCATTCTTTTTTAATTTTTAATACATTCTCATTTTTTTTTTTTTTAACTTTAACAACTTGTCTCCATTTAAATGACTTGTAATGCATCTTATCTTAGAACGATTTGATATTTTGCTAATGTCAAATATTCCTACCTTCTTACTTCCGTGGACATTGCTTTTGAACTTTGTAACAGCTTGCAAATATTAAAGATTGTAGGATATTTCTTTGCAGGAGTTAAATCTCCATACATGTACCCTTTGCCTCTTTTATTTATTAATCCACTTTCTCCCTCTTATCATTGCCTCAGTACTGTCTCTTCATCATTAGAAATTGATTGATATAGCAAATATTTGGCTTGTATGGTGGCAGCAACTTTTTCAGAAGTATCCCACTATCTAAGTTTCTTCACTTTGGCGATCAAATAGGGCAAAGTTGTTTAAATGGTGGTGCTTTAAGAAGGATCCCACTATCTGAGTTTCTTGCTACTGTTGCTGTCTTGGATGTGAAAAATCAGGCTTGTAGTCCTTCACAATTTCTGATTTTGGTTTAATTGATTCCAGTTTGTTGGAGCAACGATGGGCTCGGCAGAGCTACGTATACAAACTGAGAACGGTCAAATTGCCATGCCAAGTAACATCTGTTGTGTTGTTGTGGAATATCTTGCTGGGGGTGCTCTGAAGACCTACCTCATAAAAAATAGGAGAAGGAAATTAGCTTTCAAAGTGGTTGTTCAGCTAGCTCTTGATATTGCTAGAGGGTACCTATATCAACCCCATTTCTATTTGTAATTTGTTTACTTGAGGTTGCTGTATGTTGGCAATATTATGTGGCGTGTGACTTGAAATCTTGTTCGGCTATGCAAATAAGAAGGCAAACTACTTAATTTGTAGGTTGAGTTATCTTCATTCACAGAAGATTGTACACAGAGATGTGAAAACAGAGAACATGCTATTGGACAAGACACGCACTGTAAAAATTGCTGATTTTGGAGTTGCTCGTGTTGAAGCTTCAAATCCTAATGACATGACTGGGGAGACAGGAACACTAGGTTACATGGCTCCTGAGGTATATCATTTATTTTTATTTCTTTTCTACTTTACTCATATTTATATATTTGTGGTGTGACTTTATGATAAGTTTTTAATAGAGAAATATTTTGGGTTGTTTGCTTGTCTTTTTTGTTTCATGCATAATGGAATATAAAGACTGGAAGATGGATCATTACATATGCAGTCACTAACCTATGAGGTTGTATGCCCCTCATATGTCTCCCTCTTAGTTTCTATATATTTGATATAATGATTGAGGTGTTTGGTTTGTAATGCCTCTGTCAGTGGGATTTTTCTTTGTCGGAAATGTGAATATTGTGATTCAAGTGAATGATCAGTGACTTATCAAATGGTTGGATTGCAGGTTCTCAATGGCAATCCGTATAATAGGAAATGTGACGTGTACAGTTTTGGCATTTGTTTGTGGGAGATCTATTGCTGTGACATGCCATATCCCGACCTTAGTTTCTCAGAAGTCACCTCAGCTGTGGTTCGTCAGGTATGGCATCTGCTTCAGTCCCAAGCGATTCTTTCTTCGAAAAATAATGATAAACGAAAATGCGATTTGTTTCCGAGTTTTCATCTATATTCATCTTGAAACAGAATCTGAGACCAGAGATACCAAGATGCTGCCCAAGTTCTCTGGCAAACGTGATGAAACGATGCTGGGATGCTAACCCAGACAAGCGGCCTGAGATGGATGAAGTAGTTTCAATGCTGGAGGCCGTTGACACATCAAAAGGTGGAGGTATGATTCCCCTTGATCAGCCTCAAAGTTGTCTCTGCTTCCGAAGGTACCGAGGGCCTTGAATGATTGTTCCTTGTCCGTCTAAGCAAAGGATATTAACACTTGAGGTATAGTTTTGGCTAAGAGAAAAGAATTTTACAAACAGTAAGCCATGAGGATAGAAGAGTGGTTGGTACAAAAGCCTGAGGAGCTATGCTGTGATGTTGATGTATGTGCTATGCTAATGTAAAGTTTTTCTTCTGCTTCTCTATTTTCAAGTGTTTTTTGGGCTTGCAGAGTTGTGTATTATTCAGTCTGGTGGGGCCCCTCTGTTCTGTAAGATGGAATGTCACCCTTTTCATATGCAATCCTTAATCTCTGTCAGTGGGATGATTTTAGATTATCTTGTACTCCTACTTGTGTATTGGATTAATTGTAAGAAGGAAGGGATCCATTATTTCCGAATTCTTGTGTGTGCAAGGCAGAGAAGAAGCAAATCAAAGATTACAATGAAGGAAAAAAAATATTTATATTCAAATAGATAAAAGAATGAATGAATACATGTAGGTGGTTCCCTTTGAATCAGTCTATCGACAATTGACATTAGCAATAATTGGCAAATCTAAAGAACCAAACATTTGATTTTGACGACTCCTCTCTCCCTAAGCAAGCATCAGTAAGCAGCATTTCCATTCAAGGCTTTATTTATACAATAGTATTGGTGAGTTGGACCTCTGATTTACTTGGTTTACTCTCTGCATCATCACTACTACTACTCCAATCGGTTGTCTTGCAAAACATCCCGTATAGTATCAGCTGCACCAGACCCGATAGCGACCCCAACGCATTTGGAATCTACAAAATTAAAAAACAATGGAAGTTCAGTTAACTAGATTAATCAATGTTAATAATAGTAATGATAATAAAGCATGTAGCGTACCAGAACGTAGGGGTCAAATTGAAGCAATGCATAGATGACCCAAACGGCAGCATTGGCTAAGTTAGCAACCGCCAGGGGGAATGGCATGTACTTGACGCTCTTTGTCTTGATCACCATTTTCTGCATGTATCAATTATGAAGTTAATCTGTCATATGATGTAATCTAGCGGCCTTTAACGTTAATGAAGTAATTAACTGAGTTAAGGAAACTTGACTTGCCATGACTGTTAATGGAGCAAAATACATGATCACGTTCAAGACGATGCACATTATCCCAACAATCATGGACCTGTCCTTGGTGGTATGGAAGAAAAACAAGGTCACGAAAACCAGCACCGCTAAGAATATCGCTTCGAGTATCAGAGCAATCACCAGGTTACGCTGAGACAAAATTAATGGGGGATTAAGTTTGTTGATTACTAAAGTAATTACTTGTAGAATTTAGTGCGTATGTATGTATACGTACGCGCTTTCCCCAGTTAGAATACACCAAGAAGATGGTGACGTAGACTAACTCTATAACGAAGCCAGCACCGTTGATGGTGACGATCAAAGTGCTGTCAGGATGAACCATCGGGAGACCATAGAACACCCACATCGCGCAGTTCATAACTGTGGCGGCATAGGGATCAGGCTTGAAACTTCCCACTGATTTGTCCTTCACTATTTTCATCATTGTTGGACTGCATTCATTCATTGCTTAATCATCGTTAGTTTCACAAAGATCGGTAAGCAAGCATTAATTAGCATTATTCAATCAACAAATGCGGGGAGAATTAGAGAGAAACTTTACATGGGGGAGAGAAATAACCCAAGAGATATGACATTTCCTGCATCCCAAGAAAACAATACAGCAATTCATTATAAGACGTACGAGGTAGAAAATACACGTGCATGCATAGGGCTTGCAGGACTAACCGATGATGCCAACAATGGTTCTAATGGTGCCGGCTTCAAGCATCTTTCTTTTTTTTTATTTTAATTGGAAAGGAATAATAATGATTAAGTAAATACAAAAGAGAGAGAAGCAGTGAAGGGATTCTGAGAGAGATTTATTTGATGCTAATTGATAGAATCACTCTCAGAATGTCGAAACTTGGATTTGAGGGGATTCTGAGAGACATATTTATAGTGCTAATTGGTAGAGAGAATCAGTCTAAGAATGTTGAAATTTGAACCCGTAAGATTATGTAAAAACTTGGCTGTAAATCATTAACCGTAGTCCGTCAAAAATAACAAGAGTTGCCGGCAAATGCTGAACTTAGAGGGCATGCATGAATGTCATCCACTGGAAATTAATGTGTCAGTAATTCCCGGTAGCTGTAGATCATCAAAATAGGATACAATCCCACAGAACAGGGACGTCCATGCTCCTCAGAGTATCTGCCCACCATATGTAGGAATTCAACAACCTTTTCAATAAGGATCATTATCTATTTTTAGTTCTAATCCAAGGTTTCACCAAATCGTCGACTTATCATTCTTAATTTTTTTTTTTCAATAAGACACCAGTAAATTCTACAATGCAGAAGTATAGACAGACTGAATTGATAATGTTTTTTTACCTTAATTTTACTTGGAACCTTTTGCCCACTGAAGAACGTAGACTTGAAAGAATTCTCTAGCTCAGTGATCATAATGCCTGTATCTATACATGTTGATAATCAAAATAGAAGAAATAATCACAGATTTGTTCCATCAGTACAAGGCAAATTGATTTATGCGGTTATTTTCTACCCTCTTTCGCCATATTTTTACGCATCTCATTAGCTACATTAAAAATGCAAGTGCAGGTTGGCTGCAACCAAAGCACTTCTTGTTCTTCTCGTGATGCTAGGGATAAAAAATGTACCTCAAGTTACATTATGCTAAAATGCAAAGAGATATATTAACTTGGTAATAGCACGGACACAACTCAAAATCACAAGGTTGAAATTAATGACCTAGAGTAAGCATGCCCATCACAGAGTAGAAGCTGCATGCAGAATTGGTACAGGGATTCCACAGTATTTGCATTGCTAAAATAATCCAAGCACACCGAGAATTCTAGTTTCATTAACTTGTGTAACCGTTCTCAGTGAGCAGTTTTGTGTGGGAAGTGGAAGTCGTAGAAGGCATTTTTAAATAAAATCTAGGCTTTATCTGAAGGAAAAAAAAAAAAAAAAACCCAGACTTAAGAAACCAAATTCCTGCATTTGTTTGTGATGTGTAAGAGTAAACTCCTCGGTCTTGCATAAGCTTGCATGAATCTCCGTATCCACAGCAGCCAGCCTCTTTGTAATCTTCACATATGTCTGGTTGGTAATCAAACCAAGAGGGCCATGTGCACCACCAGCTTTCTCACTAGAAATTGTTTGCTCTCTTCGGAGCCCGGCTTAATAATCAATATACCCATGAATTCCTTTATAAAACTGCTCGTCGCCCAAGCTTTTCCCCCTTCAAAGCCTCCCCTGATCGCTTAAGGATTCTCTCACGAAGAGCACGAGAGTCTCTTGTAAACTCAAGTCTCAGTTTCTAGAGTTTCTGTCGCTTTGCTGTCGCGCTGAACTCGAATTTCCTGAGAAGACTCGGACTGAAATATTGGCTTGTCCGTCTCTGTGCTTAAATCAGTGGACGTAGAGCTCTTAGAGGGTCCAGTTGAAAAGTATAACTTACTTCCAGGGTTGGCGACCATTGTTAAGTTCCGGAACACCGAGCTTTCATTAAAATCTTCGTCTTCATCTTCATTAATAGTTCTTTTTCTGATGTTTTTATTCTTTGTTGGGTTTCTAAAGACATTGCAGACTGAAAGTACAAAAAATATAGAACTATCATTGAATTTACAGCAGCTAACAGAATCAAATCAAATAAAATAAAGGATAAACAAACAAAAAAAACAGAGACTCTGACCATCACGGTGAAAAAAAATCTAACTTGTCAGCCTGTTCAGCTTCGCCTGAGCTCTAATCTGCCATACTTAAACGAAACGCACTGCTCCAGAGCTATTACCAGCGAAATCAGATCCATTGGAAATAACCAATCTCTTTCCCTGAATAAATAATTTACAGTAAATGTCAGCTCGATTTCCATGGCTTCCGGGTTTCAACGGCCTACCCCAAAATCAATAATGAAGCAACGAGGGAGAGCACACAAATACCTTACGTGTCGGTCAATCGGTGTCCAAGTTACCCATTTGGCGGCGTAATGGTCACCGGAGATCGATGGGTCCAGGTTTCAGGTTCAGAATTGAAATTTGGGTTCAGGAAATTAACCAGAGACTTGAAATAAAGGGGCATATTTGTAATTATGAGATTTTAATATGGTTATTCTAAAAATTGTTCAATACATAATCAGATGGGCCGAGTCCTTCTCGGCTAATGAATATGTGATGAGCTTGGACTCATTCTGTGTTCGAGTCCTCCTCGGTCCAGTTTGTCGTTGTAGCCCTATAGGTTCATTGAGTTGGTCTTTCATTTGAGTTGACTTTTGTGGCCAGCCCGACCTACAAGCTCGCTCGTTGCAATCTTGGATTATTTCCAAAAAAATTGGAAACCAAACCGGCGATACTGTCTTTGTTCTCGATTCTCAAGATCCTGGGAAATTTCGGACAAGTAACTTTGAAGCAATATAATCCAATGACAGGTATTAATGAAGCAATCTTTGACCTATAATTCTATAAGACAGTCATAGTATGACGCAATATGCAATTTGTCACCTTATAATCCATTGAGAATGATGATATTTGTTACTTGAAGCAACATCTCAGAATGGTTTAAGAGGGAAGAACACAGAATGATTGGTAACCCTTCTCTAAATCAACTAAGATTTGTTCCCTATCCCATCAACAAACACACAAGTAATAAATTACATGGCCACTGCTCTTCAATTGTAGGAAGTTGGAAAAGATAAGTTAGGCTTACAGATCTTTATCAATCATGATATGCAAGTTTCCGAATCAAGAATCAAAGAACATGGTCCCAATCTTTTTGGCTGTTCTAACTACAGTGCCACCCAAATGAAATGTTAATACCAATTGTATTAATAAATATAATTATTGAGGCCGCCTTGTAAGACCACTTGTCAATATAACAAAATATTTAACAAGTTTCTTTCACTTTCTCTGTGATTGAATGACAATTTAACTGCAGAAAACGTTTATAATTGTTTTTTGCAATTACATGCTCCACTGCATGCATGAGTCAAGGTGTAATTTTTCTTGAAATAAATATTGTATTATTGGTCTGTTGTAGCTCTAGATGCTTATAACATTAAATATGATAATAAAGACAAGAGCAGCCCACTTGTAACAACATGCCACCATCAATTTCTGAGTTCTGAACACTCACCAAACCTCTCAACTCTCATACAACACATGTAAGTGCGATTCTTTCCTCAAATATTGTTTCTGTTTCAGCCCTTTTATGACACCTGTAAAACCAGTTATGGTATTGTGTTCTTTCGATAGATTCAATGATTCGGACGCATGATTTGTAGGTTTCACAAGTGTCGAAAGCTTTTTCGATTATGTTCTGGATAAGAACAGCAGCGGGAGAGAGTGCGAGATTTGGAAAAGTTAATAACGTTGATATCGTTCAAAAGAGAGCAAAAAGTTTAAACCGTATGCAAAACTCGTTCTGGGTGCTGCAGAATTTATGATGGTAATGGAGATTTTAATATCTGTGACACTACTGTTTGTGGGAATTGCTGCTTTGGCAGTGATTCATGTTTGTATTGTGGGGAGGGCATTCAGAAGAGGGTATGAACATAGTGGTTTGGCTCAAAGCAACAGCAGTAGAATCAAAGTGATTTCCAGCGATGACTTGAAGGAACTTCCTAGCTTTGAATACAAGGTAGCAGCAGATATAGGGAGCAGCCCTGTGGACTGTGTTGTTTGCTTGGAAAACTTCAGGATGGGAGATAAATGCAGGTTATTACCAGACTGCAAACACAGTTTCCATGCTCAATGCATAGACTCATGGTTACTGAAGACACCGATTTGTCCAATCTGCCGAACTAGAGTCAGTCCTCCGAAGATTGGTGTGGTTTTCAAAGAAGAAAGTTGCGTATCTGGAGATGTTGGAATTGATTTGACATAAAGTAAAGCACTTATCTTCGGGACTGAAGTGGATCCAGTTAATCAGATACCAGCTTGGAAGAAGCCTTCTTGTTTGCATTTCCTCTGAATTTTGTTCACTACCATTTTGCTTAATTTGATGTTCTTGTTTGCCTTTCCCATACAAACGCAATAGCAGGTAAAGTTAGATAAGGTATCTCCATTTTCCTTTGTATTTCACGACTTCCCAGTTTTACTTGGATAGGAAAACTGAAAATTCAATCCAAATTGGATTCAGGTTGGTTTTCCATAGGCTGGAAAATTAGATGGTTTCGGAGACTGCGAGTTGGTCTCCTTCGTCCATTGTTAATGTTTCCTAGCATCTTGTAAGGTTATTTTGTACGTTAATTATTGGAATTCAGTAGGTTGGCCTCACAAATCAGCATAAGATTCATCGTCATTTGAGGATAAAATATTACCCCGATCCACCAATTGTATGATTTATGAATCTTATAAATTGAGATTCAGACCCTTCAAAAGGATAGAAAAGTATAAATAAAACCCTCTAGAGAAGGACAGATCACGATTTGTATTACAGCCATTGCAGAGATGCAGCATCTGACAGATGGTGTGCAAATCAAGTGTCGATAACTAATTGATTTGTGAACGAAGCCAACAATCACACCAGTTAAACTTAGCTGTCTTCTTCCCTACAATTGTTTCAAGTCTAATTACATAAACAAGGCATTGTCAACATAGGTTTGGCATTTCTATTTTTCACTTGTGCCTTTGAGCTCCCCAATTCTTCAGAACTACCATTAGCTACCATCTTAAAAACTGATAAGAGTCATCATAGAATTCACAGGTACACACAATCACATATAAATTCACATGAAAAATCAAAGTGAATAAAATTTGAAGCTACTCTTTGATAGGTATTGAACACAAAAAAGTTTAGGACACAGCTCTACTTCACAAAACCATAGCTGAGCTCTGCACTTACAACTGCAGGGAGCTACTGAGCATAGAAAGCTAATGGTTCATACATCCTCTGCATACAGAATATTAAAAACTCGACATTTTTGTTCAAACGACAACATAATAGTAGAGGGGGGAATGAAATGGACCAATGACAAGTTAGTAGGCTCAGTTCAGCTCAGTTCTTTTCGGCATTGTTCTCCAGTTCCCTCCTCAGCTGCAGAGAGAAATCATCATTGACATCATCATCATCCCAATCGTCTTCCCACTGCTGTGTTACATCAGTCTGTTCCTCCTTATCCTCCCACTCTGTCATATGGAAAAATGATTAAGACTACAAGCACGGCTGAAATTCCAATCATTACAGTAGACACAGAAAGCAAAAAGTGATGACAAGATATTCAAAAGGCTTAATTGACAGGTGACAAAATAAAATTAGAAATCAGCAATGAAGATGGAAGCAGTAAGGCGAAACAAGCAACAAACATCAAACACAAAACAAAACCCCAAATCCTGCCATTGGAAGAAATTGTATAAATCACTTGCTTTTAAATTCCAGCCAAGAATATTTAAAATGTCAGCAATTATAAGTGCTACAAATCCTCATGGATAAAATTCAACTAACTGAAATTTGAAAACCAAATATCATCAAGCATCTTCACATTTACAACCCATAATAACATCAACATTCAACAATTCTGTTAAAACCCACCACAATTTTACCCAGGTGCTAGTAGAACATATAATCTAAGCGAGGCTACAATTAGAATCACACCAAAAGTACATCAATTTACACGATAAATTCGAATATTTGCGAGTAAAAAGCAGAGCAATTCGAAAAATTATTTTCTCCTTAGCATAAAACAAATTATGAACCCTAATAATAAAAGAAAGTTACGATCAACGAGAAATCGACAAGAATAATAGTATAATGAATTGCACCTTCATTAATTTCAAACTCTTCAAACTCGTCGTCATCTTCAAACAGGTCGATTTTCGCATCTTCTGCCACGGTCTTCGGTTCCGTCGCCATTCCGATGGTCACAACAGAGGCCTGCAGTTATAAATTACCCAAAAAAAAAAAGAATATGTAAATATAGGATGCTTGATAACGACTAAACGCTGATAACATACCGACTTACAAAGTGATTTTCACGAATAGGGTTTGGTCGGACGATCCTAGAACATTCCAGTTTAGACGGGAACGCATTATACAAAGGGCTTAAGCGAAGACATCATCACATTGTCAAAACGATGTCGGTTTGATGGAAGGATGACTTTTAAAATTTTCTTTGTACATATTTACCCTTCCCATTATTATCCAATTACAACGACTGGTCATCGACGTTAAATGTTGGAGGATGGCTGCTATAATCTGCCTGACGCCCTACACTTGCTTTGCTTGCAAATAGAGGTTGCTTGCACTTGCTTTGCGTGCAAATAGAGGTGCAAGCAAGTCAACCTGAGCTAAGCAAGTAGCCTTCCTTTTGATTCCTCAATCATGAAAATCAATCAATGAGAGAATCAAGCCAGTAATGTTAAAACATCATATATGTTAATGCAACTTTTCCTGGAATCATTCTTGGCGCCTCTGTTCTAGTTTCTACCCTCTGGTTTCCTGTCCTTAATTCCATGCTTTTCCCATTTGAATCTGCTTCATATATGTTGCAAATCAATGAGATATCAGATCTACTAACAGGAACTTTTGAACTTGAATTCACGGACATACAAATAGGTCTCCCACTCATTAGTTTCCACGGCTGTTTATACAAGCTTGCTGTTTTAATGCCGATTGCAGTCCCATTCAACACAAGGTAGAACTTTTACGGAGAGTAATCGAACGACCATCTAAGATTAAACATGCTTAGCTGCATGCAACAGATTGAATAGAGTCTGGTTCTTTCTTTGTTTCCTAATGGAACACAAATATTTTATTTATTACAGCAAGAAGGTTTGCAAAATACAACCGTGTATTTGTTTCTAATCTAAGCATACTGAGATGGCAGCAATTAGCTCTTACAAAAACTGAGCTAATATCAAACACAATTAAATGGTATAAAAAGTAAACAATCAAGTATAATGTATGTATTTACACAGAAATGAAATAATCTCTATAACAATTTAAGAGACACGAAGAGTTCGTTCTTGTGGATCTGTCGAACCCGTCAGTCTAGAGGAGCTTGTTTCAAGGAATTTATGTAGAATTTTGATGAGAGAGCGTGCCTTTTTTCTTGCATGAGATGTGCCATCCGTTATCTGGGAATATAGTGAAGTCATCAGGGATGGTTCCTTTACTAGAATGGCAATCACCTCTTTACCGCCGTTGCTACACAAAGACTGCAATATCGAGACACAATACTCTTTCCCAGCTCGTGAACTTAATGATTGTAATAACCCAATAACTACAGGCAAAGCTGAAGTCTGTAGAATTGTGAATGTTGCTTCAATATTCTCAGCTAAAGTTGCAACAACCGCTAGTGAATCTGTAATAAGTTCAGCTTTATTTGAGGAAGCTAAAATATCAACTAACAGTGGAACAGTACCAGCTGCAAGCACTCTCTGATGATTTCCAGGATATAAAAGCAGCCCAAAAATTGCAGCCACTGCATTCTTTTTACCACAAGTTGTGCCATCTTTAACCAGCTCCACAAGAGCTGGGATTGCGTCAGTTGTTTCGCCTATCAATTTCCGGTAGCCCTTGACAGAAGAAAGGTAAAACAATGTTGCAGCTGCCATCTGCCTTACTTCCAAACTTAGTACTGACTTCAGAAGTCCAAGGATCACTTTTAGTCCGCCACTTTCAACTATCACTTTCTTGCCGGCGGCATGCTTCGAGAGTTTCAGCAAAGCAGCTATTGCATTCTCTCGTACATAAGGATCCGGTGAAGATAAAAGGTTCAAGAGTGGCGGGATTGTGCCTGATTCAATTATAGAAGACCTATTGAAAATGTTCGACTTTGCAAGCAACCGAATTTCATAGGCAGCCTTGTTTTGTTCTTCATTTGTTCCAAAAAACAGCCTTCTTGCGAGAAATTTTGACACAAACTTCATAGCTTCTGCTGCTGCAGGACTACCCGGATCAATCGTCCTCGTTATGTCACGACTTTGCCTTCCAGAATTGGCAAGCGAAATGCCATTATCTGCACAAAACTGTAGGATAAGCTTTCTGAGAGTTGTATTGGGAACCAATTCTGTGTTTTCCAGCTTCTCCCCTGTTTTGGGACAGATCATATTCCCTGCTTTCAGCCACTTTTGAATCGATGATCGGTCATAAGTCTGTCCGGTAGATACTGTCACTGGATCAGTCATTAATTCAAGTGAAATCGGGCATCGGAAATCCTCCGGATTCAAACAACTAAGCGTCTCCAAATTGCACCTGGCATCGATTTGATCATTGTTTCGATAATCCAATGTTTCAAAAATTACTACTCTACAGTAGCTTAAGAACCCCACTAAACTACTTAGAAATGGGACCTCCCTCTCTTCACAATCCGAGCATTCTATTGCTATAACTTCTTCTATGAACATGATTTCCTTATTACAATCGCTCCAGCTTTTAATCCCAAGATAATCGAGAGCCCTCTTTATAAACCCCAAATCAGGCTCAATCCCCTTCTCAAAGTGATTCAATATCGAAAGAACTCGTTTCATGGCTCGTTCGTCATCGTTGTCAAGCTCAAACTTCGCTTTCCTTGCCTGCTTGGTTACCAACTCAACCAATTCCTTCACTTCACCACCAACATCCACTAAGTCCAAAGGAAAAACGTCAAGAGCCGTAGCAATTGCTCGAATTAGTACACGAAACTGAGTTGCGACAAACTGAGACTTCATTAGAATCCAAAGCTTGGCGCCTTCTCGCGTGCAGTCTTCCATCAAGAATTGGACTTTTTGGAAAGTAAGGTGAAGCTCGGAAAAGCAAAGGACAACCGAATCTGATAGATTCAATCCAAGATCACGAATCTCCTCAAAGAATATTAAGAGAATTCCAATTTGGCGAATTGCTTCCCGGGCATTTCTTCGTTGAGTTGCAAAGTATTTTGATTGATAATTGCATATGTTGTGGCCGAGAGTGATTAAAGAAGTCACAAGAATCGCCGGAGAAATGGACTCACAGGGTTGAACCGCCGGGAATGATAAAATCCGGCGATCGGTTTGATTTGTCCTTTTAATCATAGAATGAAAAACAGAGTAAAAAACAGGACGGATGTTTTTACTAGGTTCTTCGGCTTTCGATACACTGAAGGAGTTTTCGGTTAATCCAAATATAAAAAGGAGATTAAAAAGACACGTGGCAGTGATTGTCCAGTCGGCATCAGCTGAGTTTGACTCAGAAGAGTCCGAATGGACTGGAGATGAGACAGATTTTTACAACACCTGTTGAGTGACACGTGCAGAGGTGTGGTTGGCCAGATGTTGCTTCTTGGATCCTGATAAAATAGAGTTGGATATTTGCTTCGGTTGGGACGGACAGACTTGTCGATGCATGACGAGAGGTGCTGGGTCCCAGTTAACCGACAATCAACGTGGATCTATTAAAAAGTGCCATGTTACCCCGGGAAGAGGCTTGTCAGATTGTTCAATGCTTAGCTAATGACTCGGATTTGTAAAATATTTGAAGCAAACTCCGCTTCTTTTCTCCGTTAACAAGCAAACTTCGTTAATCAACAGGGGAAATAGCTATGATGTTGATAATAGGTGTCGTTTTCTTTAAAAAAAAATAAAAATTAAAAATTATATGTGTTAAATTTAAAATAATTTTTATAAATATTAAATAATATTTAAAATACGTAATAAAAATTAAAAATAAATTAAAAAATTTAAAATATATAAAAATTTAAAAAATTAAAAAAAATAAATAATATTACCCACGTATATATTTGTTAAACTAATTATCAAATAAATATGTATTAATCATAATTAATAGAAATAAGAATATCGTATAATTTTATTTATAAATTTTTAAAAATTTTGAACGATTTTTTGACTTATAATTTTTATCAAATTTAATACTAAACTGATAAATAAATAAAATACATAAACTATCCCAATTGTTGCTTTGATTTTTATTCTTCATATAAAAAAACTACGATGGAGAGTAATGGCAAGGTTTAGTCCTCCTAAACGTGGACCAATCCCTTGATGAGTGATTTAGTGGCCGTAAACGTTCTTGTTATATCTACATCACAATTATTTAGTGGTCTATAATTAGAGGTGTCAAGCAAGAATAGGCCCACGTGGGTTGATTTGGTTTTAAATTTTATATAATAACCTTTGGTTTTGTCAATATTTTATGGGCCGATGCTTTGAATGAAACCAGCCGTGCCAAGCCCCACTCAGTAACCTCCATGAAAGCTGCCTCCTCGTTTGGTTGCTGTTTAAGATAATTCTTGTTAACAGGAATCAACGATTCCTTGCTTGCCAACAACTCTGTCTATGCATTTGTGTTAAGAATAACATTGGCTGAAAGGGACTCAAATTTTTGCTGTGTTTATGACTTGACCATTTTATTCCCAAATAGCTTGAGTGAGTCTTGTTACTTTGGAAGACCAGAGTGACATAACACACATGTAAGTATGACACCATGTCTGTAACCACAAACTGATCTTTGTATGCCATCCTTATTCATAACAGAGATGAAAGGGAAGACATGTAGGAACGCGATGAAACTTTCAGGAAATTAAATCCATGCTGGATTTGTCACGGGTTGAACAACTGCCTTCACTTGCAAGTAGCTGTTGAGGCTGTAAATTCCCTTTTCCCTGCCAATGCCGCTCATCTTGTACCCACCAAAAGGAATTGCAGCATCAAACACGTCGAAGCAGTTGATCCATACGGTTCCGGCCCTAAGAGCCCGCATCATGGTGTTAGTTGTTTCAACGCTCTTGGTGAAAACTCCAGCAGCTAGACCATAACGTGTTGCATTTGCTCTATGTATAACTTCCTTAGTATCCCTGACATTGAGCAAAAACCATAATTAAGAAAGTAATTCAGAGGTGCCAGCTTTCTTTCCCACGGTGATATTGATCGTTCCCTCGGGCACGACCAGTTTAGACGTCTTAATGCTGCTGATTTAGAAACTGTTGAATTATCTGATCTCCATCGGATCAGATATCAGCAAAGAAACTGAAAGTCTTAATGCTGCTGATTTAGAAGCTGTTGAATTATCTGATCTCCATCGGATCAGATATCAGCAAAGAAACTGAAATTAACGATCTAAGAAAGCATAATATGCATGGATGATGAAGTTTTTCACTCACTTGAACTTCAAGATAGATTGCACCGGGCCAAAGATTTCATCCTTTGCTATCAACATGTCATCCTATTTAACGAACATGTAATCAGCATACAATAGACAGCGATGTGGTAAAATAAATAAATTGGTGTGAGAAATTATAAGAGAAATGAATGATATTTACCTGAACATTTGAGAAAACAGTTGGCTGAACAAAGTAGCCTTTGGTGCCCAATCTATTACCACCACATTCAAGGGTTGCATTGCTTTCAATGCCAGACTTTATGTATCTAAGGACCTTCTCAAATTGCTCTGTGTCAATCTGAGATTCGCAGAGGTCCACAAATGGTATCAGTTTCCATCTCAAGTTCTTAAATATGTTATTGAAACGCCAATTGAATGAAGAGGATATTAGGAAAAAACTATCAAAAGGGAGATCTTATTTGCCGTCTAATGATAAATAAGGGCATGAATAATCCAGAACTACTTGAAATGAGTTGAATTTTCCACTTACCACCTATGAGAAAAGGAGTGAATGAGAGAGAAGAGCAGGAGGAGGGAGGATGGGCAGAGGAGAATACCTGAGGACCTTGCTCAACACCCTGCTTGAAGGGATCGCCAACAACACGTTTCATAGCGCGTGCCTTTGCTTTTTCTACAAACTCATCATATACACGCTCATGTACGTAAGTACGAGATCCAGCACAGCAACATTGTCCCTGTAAACAGCAAGCTTTCAAATAACTGGTATGCTCACCTACAACATGGCAATTACCCAAAAAACTTAAAGAGCAAACCTGGTTAAAGAACAAAGCAAAGTGTGCAACCTCCACAGCTTGGTCAATGTCAGCATCGTCAAATATAATAAATGGGGATTTCCCTCCAAGTTCTAAGGTTACCGGCTTAAGGTTGCTTTTTGCAGCCAATTGTTGAACAATCTTACCAGTATCAGTAGATCCTGTGAAAGACAGCTGAAAAGTAGTGGGGATGGTATTAGTCACTTGCATTTTGTAAACATGTGATGATGAATCATGTGTCAGCTTGTAAAATACAGCTCTGACATAAGTGCGAAGCAAAAGTGTTGAGTACAATGTTCATCAGTTAAACATGATTTGGTAAAATTTTATGGATTCAGAAAGCAGTCAAGCTGCTATCCGCATGATTGATGCTTCAGCTATCAAGTCATCAAGAAATGAAATTCAACATATGTATTAGAGGAAACAAGGAAAATGATTGTGGGGATGGTATATTCAATCTGCAGTGTAAACAATAAAAAGTAAATTGCACAATTTTCCGAGTATGTATCTGTGTTCATCAAAAAGCTTTGATCCCCTGAGCCCACGAAGCAAGGGCTCAAGAAAATACTTTCTGAAGATATTGGGTAATGACTAGAGATGAAGAAATACCTTGTCCACATCCATATGGCTGGCAAGGGCTGCACCAGCTGTTGGACCATAACCAGAAACTACATTCAGAACACCTGGGGGAACACCAGCCTGTCACAGTATGTAAATCCAGTAAGAAGACAATTCTAATGTCTACACCTCAAAATCTAAACAATGGTGCCAACAGATATATAGACAAATAAAACATGAAATGCAAAGTAAGCTGAGGATATTGCATTAATTTAGCATCTTATTGCAGACATTGTTGGCATTACATAACTATCATTCCACAAAAGTAATTTCTGCTGGCTTTTCTGCGTGTCAGACCATCAATTAATTTATACTGGAATTTTGCAAGAGGAAAAGCACTTCTTACATAGGCATGATTTATTTTTACAGCTATGATCAATTTCCAGATATTTGACATTCAACTCCTTGATTAAGATAATATACCTAAACTATTTTCAATTCTACCTCGTGTAATAGCTTGGCCACATACAGAGCAGTCAAAGGCGTTTGCTCGGCAGTCTTTAGAACAATAGTATTACCACAAGCTAATGCAGGCCCCACTTTCCAAGCAAACAAGATAAGAGGAAAGTTCCATGGAATGATCTGGCCGGCAACACCAATTGGTTCGTGCAAAGTTTGAACATGGTAATTTCCATCAGCAGGGGCAGTTAATCCATGGATTTTATCAGCCCAACCTGGATATTCAATGAGAGAGTCGATAAATGTTCAGCAATAGATGATGAGTTGAAAAAAAAAATCATTTTCAGTAATCCCACCTGCATAGTAGTGAAACAGGCGAACCACCAACGGTAATTCGATTTTGAGAGCTTGTTCATAGAGCTTCCCATTGTTCCATGTCTCTAGAGCTGCAAGCTCCTCACTGTGTTTCTCGAGCAAATCAGCAAAGCGCAACAATATCCTTGACCTCTCCTGAATACAAAGACATTAAAAAGGTTATATCCGAGAAATCAGGAATCATTCAAATTGTAACGTAAAAACTTAATGGAGTCCTTGGAACTTTCATACATAAGCGGTCATCTTTGGCCAAGGTCCCTCGTCAAATGCCTTGCGAGCAGAAGCAACTGCACGATTAATGTCTTCCGCATCACCTTCAGCAACATTAGCAATCACTTCTCCTGTACGAGGATCATAAGCTGGAAATGTTTTCCCTGAGGGTAAACAAAATTTCCAAAATTAGTCTCCTGACAAGATTCATTGATTTCTTGACAAGACAGTTTTATTCAGGCGTGATAAATAGCAAATTACCTGATGCTGCATCTACAAATTGCCCATTGATTAGATTCTGATTGTAAATTACTTGAACTGGTGGAATAATTGGCTCTTCAACAACTGCGGCGGTACTAAACCTGCTGATGCCTCTTGTAGTACTGGAGTTTTTGCCTAGAGATCATATTGTGTATATGGTTAGTCTCTGATTAAAATTGGAAGGTCAGAGGCTATATCAATTTCACTATTGGTCATTAACTAATTGACCCTTTTTAAAAGAAAAAAACAACAAATTGAACCGAGAGAGGTCAGATCAGTTGCATGAATCTGATTAAAGGTTGGATTACTTTGTTTGACCGGGTTGTACATAAATCTAAAAGCAGTCTGATAAAATTTTCCATCATTTCTCGGCAAGCAAGCACAGCTATGAAGAATCAAGTATCATCATTTTCATTTGTTTGTCAGTTGATTCGGCAAACCAAAGAAAGGGTACACAAAATTTATCACACATGAACTAACTATGACTATAAATCCAAAACCAAACGATCAAATCATGAAGAAACAATAACTAGACATGAAACATCTCCGCAGAGCAGATAGTAAATAACACTAATAACTTCTTAAGTAACAAAAACATAATAGAAGAGCAAAGTTGGATGGTCACCAAAAGGACGAAGCAAAGAAGCAGGTGTAGATGAGAATGAACGGGAAAGCAAGGAGGAGATTCTGCGAGCTGCCATGGCTAAAGAGGAGAAGCAAGTCTTTACTACTTTTGTCTAGGCAAAATCTTGAATAAGAACTAATAAAGACTCTCACTCAAACAACTATTTGTCCCCGCTTTGACAGCTCTATATCCGAAATGATCGGCTTCATTCATTTAAACAAATAAATAAGAAGGTTTAGGAAGACGACACGCCACAGCTCATAAAGCAACGAGTCAGTCAATCCCCACCTAGAAAGCAAGATTCTTTATTAAAAATGAAAAAGATAAAGAGAGAGCAACTCTGTATTTTATTTATCTCTTCGAAAAAGAAATATAATTTATGAGTAGATGACACCGCAATACGCAGGCCTTTGCTAAGACCGGAATAATAAAGAGAAGAAAACGCTTCCCAACACTCTCTCCATTTTAGTCAAATAAAATATCAGGCACAACACGACAAACATTAGAATTTCAAACGAATGATAAAAGGAAGATTATAGAACCGGCAATATCTCGCTCTTGCACTATGGGACGTGAATGCCATGATCTTCTCTAATTAACAAGTCAATTGAGGGGTTAGGTTAGAGGTTGGAACAGTATGTTTTACCTACCAATTCAATTATTCCATCGTTTCAGATAATTTTTCAAACAAAAAAATAATCATGTGGGAAGGATATTTTTTTCTTTCCAATAATGCAGGAGCATGTGAGCAATGCCTTCCCTTCAAAGTTTAATCTTTAATATGTGAAGATAGGTCCAGACAAGAAATCCATGACAGTGATCTTGGCGATGTCATCTATGCTAATTAGTGATAAATTAGTCTTTTGCCAAGCAGATAACGAGGAATATGCCGTATGCAAGTAGCACAAATGTCCAAAAACGATAACTACTAATTTTCCACATAATGCATACAATTAATTCATTGTAGTCAGAAACCCCTTCTCGGTTCCAAGCTAAAACGACAGACATGGCAACACAATTAAACATCGCGATAAGGATCTCCTTCCTCCCGAATAAAGCGAACAAAGAAGAAAGTTATGATGTCAAATGAAATGGTAACTCCATAGAATCAAACAGGAGAGACATTATATGATCTTGTTTGCTGATGCCGATAGGATTTCCAGTACAGTTTAAGACTAATAAATTAGGATATATATACATATATATATTTTATCTATAATTCAACCCACTAAACACATGATGCGCAGAGCAAGAAAAATAACAAACAAAGTATACAGCCTTTTAATTTAATGTAGATCGGCAGTCAATGGGTCTCAATCGGCTTGCTTGCTTCCAATTATTTCACCCACTCCTGTCCGTTTCATATAATCGGTCAACTTATCCCAAGTACAGCTACAACTACGAAAGTCGATGCCATTTACATTTGGTTCTGTGACAAAGCCCAATGCTTGGTCAGAGTCACGTGGGGAGATTAGAATATGCAGACCATTCCGAAGAAAATTAACGTGGTTGCTGTCCAGATTGTTACATATTTTGATGCCGGCCTAATTTTGCAAGCGCCTGTGGTCAATTTAAAAGACTAGACAGTATTATCCAGTTACCTTTATAAAATCAAGCTTATCCATCACCGATTCATCGGACTTCTTTTATCTAATCCTTCGTCCTTTAAAAAAATAAATATGTCAAGTGCTATTTACTCCCTTTTGTGGATTTAAGGTCCACCGTATTCTGTCCTACGGTGAAACATGAAACGAGGAATGCAGGAATTTCCAAATTTGACTGTCCAACTCATCAACTTTTATTCCTTTTGGGTCAAGTCTGTCATGCCCAAAGCACAAAATGAGTGGTAAATATTTTGATTGTTTTGAGTTTTCAAGTTTCCAGTATCCTATCTAAACTCTTTGGCAACTAATTCACATATTTTTCTTCGCAGATGTAATTGTTTCTTCTACAGTATTAATGATCTGTAGAGAAATCAGGATCCTGAGGCTTAAACAGCTTGGGCATTTTCAAGCTGGAGGCATCAGTGCCCAAACCTCCAACCCGCATACTAAGCATTCTCCTGGTGCTTGCGGAAAATTTCGAAGACAGTGCGGTAGAAAGAGGATTCTGGGCATTGTTTACATTCTCGAGTACTGCTGACCTCTCAGCGCCAACATCATTGTTTCCTTCTTCAGGGTGAGTTTCGCGAGTCGGGTGGCTCTCTTCTTCCATGTCATATAAACCTTCCTCGATTGCCAACAACATTGCGGCCTTTCTCCTTAGAAATCGCCTCCATGCAGCTTGTATAAAACAAGCTCCCCAAGCTCTCCATTGGTGAGAATAGTATCTGAAAGCATGCTGGAGCTTCTTACTATGAAGGCGCTTAAATTGGCTGGCAACAAACTTGAGATCTTCAGCTCGAAGCGCAAATGCTTCAACTTCAGTAAGGGATTTGACTGTTCTCGTTGATAATGGAAGGTTCAGGGTAGAGATTGTCGTCAAAGCCCATGTCAGCAATTCTTCACCGCAGAAGTCACCTGTCTTCAAAGTAATAGAATTGAAGAAACCCAACCTTCCTCCATTTGTCGTCGAGCTTTCTACTTGACCTCTAATGATGAAAAGCATTTCGTTCACCGGATCACCTTCCCGAATCAGATATGTGTCTTTAGTGTTCAATGATGAGTAGAGGCGTTCACATATCGCATCTAAGAGCTGCTGATCCATTCGTGCGAAAAAAGGAACCTGAACAAACACAATATTAATTCAATTCTTGCAAGAAAACGATCGAAATTAAGCTGAGTGTGCCCATTTTACTAATCAGTGCCATATATATAACTTACACGTCGAACGTAGGCCAGACAAAGATGCCTCTGAATTTGACGCCTGACATCCAAAGGTAAAGATTGCAAAATGGATTCTTCATCTACACCTCTAGTGGCAAGCCACTTGTATTGACTAAACCTGCGTACACGTTCTCTCAGCTCTTCAGGCAATTGACGGTGCCTCATCCACTCCTCTGTATCTCTCCTTCTAATCCTCCACTCTTCTAGTCTAGAATTTCTGGATTCTACATAGGTCTTCAAGGAGACAAAAGTTAGCCTAACAGAACTATCAACACTAAACTAAACTTTTAACCACCCTTTTCAAACACGTTTGGTCAGACAGCTCTAAAGAGTATAGTAGTATGTTTTGCTGGAGAGAGGGACGAAGAGAATGACTCAGCTATTATATTTGCCATTGAAGACAGAGCTATATAAGTTAAAATTTTCTGGAAATTAACAGGGGTTTTGAGACGAGCATACCTGCATTTTTCCTATGAGATATGAGAACAGAACTAGACCAGTGATGCAAATAAGGATACTGAATAAAGTTTCACCAACAAAAGTAGTCGTCTCCAGATTTTGCCCATATGAACTGCATGTACATCACAAAATGATTGAAAAATGTATTAGCACCAACTTCAATATGTAACGTTTGAACAACATAGATATGCTGCTAAACACATAATGCCAGTCAGCAAGAATTCTGCTGGTAATTAACCAATACCTTAACGCTTTCAAACCCCACCACAGGCAATAAAAATATTTATTAGCGAACTTTGTGGAAGTAACTTTATTAGTAAAAGCATCAGTAAATATTCCGAATTGAAAATTGTCATGATCTAGAGCATCACATTCAGAGATGACATTAGTGATCTGCAGCCAAGCTTTGCGTTCAGGTTCACCCGAAGTAGCACAGTCAAGAAAAAAAAGATCACAGGATGGAGAGTTTGTGGAGTTCATCTCCTTTGCACATTGCATGGCCCAGCACTCATGCTGCCGCTGAATTGACAACAAATACCATGAAGCTCCAAGAACCTGCATTGAGAAAATTTTAAGCCAACAACATTGCCCACTTAATAAAAAGTTTTACGGGATTTCTTCAGAGTGTTTTTGCAAAAAGCACATTGGGTTTAAAGAAAAAATTTAATTTTTATTAATTTCCATCAAATAAGATAAAAACGTCGTTTTAAGAGTACTGCTAGTTACACTTGCATACGCATTAAAATCAATAGACAGAAATGAGGATATATATATGCTCACATGGCTAGCAAGCATATAGAGAAGGAGAGTGTAAGCTGACCCCGACCAAGCAGTCTTGGCTAAAATCCCAGCAGTTTTCATAATCCGTCTGTTCAGAGGAAACACAACGAAAAGTCTTGGAACATATTGAATGAGAACAATCAGAGAAATGGTGTGGTTGGCGTAATCAGTTGTTGGATTTTTGGTCGCTGGAATTACAAACCAGATGACAATCTGCATGTCAAAGCAACACCAATTGTTATATTATTGAATATGAGATTGGTACACACACTGTCATCTCCATAAATGTTACACTTCATGATCAGTCTATTGCTAGGACGCTGGAAAAACTAAAATCAAACATGAAGCTGGTCATGACAATATGATAAAGGATACAATGTGCGAGGAGAGTTGCATACGATGCGACGAACCTGAGGGAGAGGAAGCGCAGCAGCAAGATCAACAACAAAATCCGACCTCAAGTACCGCCTGGCAATGACTTTTGAATCCATTACAAGCTCTCCTCTTCCAAAAACCCTGGAACTTGGCGCCACAAATGCTATCCTAAACTTCATAATCACGTGCATGAAAAACAAAATATCCGCCACCGTTCTGAAGAACGTGACGACTACACCCAACCCAATATCCGTACTCATGCAAGCAGCTTCTTCGGTGCGAGGGAGGTAAAAATAGAGAGGGTCGAGAAACAAGGCAATAAGACACGATACAAGGAAAATATGGTTCCATTTGGTCACGAAGTCACTTTGAGGATCAAGGATTTGGTTCCACCAAGGGACGCCGTTGTGGTTCAGAACCAAGTTCTTGGGTATGTTTTGAAACCGCGAGGAAGCATACAAATGCAAGCTATTCATCTTCTTCGTCGTCGTCGCCTTCTTCTTCGTCTTCGTTTTCTTTTTCCCCCATGGCGGAGAAAATCGAAGCACGTGCTTTGCGGATGATTATGGTAGATTCAGGAATAGAGTATCAACTGATTCAGAGATTTGTGGGGAGCCAACCATTCTGACTGGGATTTCGCCTCCAATTATAATCTAAACTTGAATTTTAAGTACAGGTAAATCAGTTTTCTTAATTCAAAATTAATCATGTCAAGATTTTTTTAACCGAAGATACAAATTTTTTGATAAAAACGGACGTGATATATATTATTATCACTGTTCCATATAATTTTTTTTCCTTATTTACCATTCTACTTCTTTTAAATTATTTTTTTAATTAATTAAAGTTATGAAAATATCATTAAATTTAATTTTTATACAACTATTATTATAGATAATACTGAATTTTAAAAAAAAAAATTAAATACTAATCTTTATTAAGTAATTATATTATTAAGTTAGCAATTATTTAAGGATTTTTTTCGTTTTTTTTTTCTTAATTTAAGCAAATATTAGTACGTAGACTGGTTAATAATGAATGATTCAAATTATATTTTAAAAATTTTAATTTATATTGTAAAATATAATATTAATTTATAAATTTTATTAAAATATAATATCAACCGTTCATTATTGATTATCTTTCGTGTAATCGTCGTATTAAAAAATAAAAAAAAATTATAAAAAAAATCTTAATCCTTATTTAAGATCGTTATTTAAGCATATATACCTCTCTTGAAATTTTTCTTAGCCAGGCGTTATTCCATTTGGAGCCTACATTATGAATGTTTGGAATAATAAATGTTTAGTTATCAAGTATTTTAAGTCTATTTACATTTTAAAATATGCTTTCAACCCCACTTTTTAATAAAAAGTTTGGATTTTTTTAATCAAATAACACAAAATTTTGGATCCAAAAGTGTTTATATGACACATCATAAAGATCTTCCTCCTAACTTTTTTAGTAAATGTACTCTATGTTAGATTGCTTCGAGTTCGCCTATTACTATCTTGAATGTTCTAACACATAGTTTGCGACTATCATTAATTGTATTGTCTTCTTTAGTCACCTATG
Source organism: Swietenia macrophylla (assembly GCA_032401905.1). NCBI lineage: Eukaryota > Viridiplantae > Streptophyta > Magnoliopsida > Sapindales > Meliaceae > Swietenia > Swietenia macrophylla. Next base: position 1,962,056 of record CP135568.1, on the reverse strand, counting down.
GTACAATCCATCTACATCTATTCTACTTTATACTTGTTATAAAATCATTGGGTGTACCTCGATAATTTTGACTACCAACAAAGTGTTTTTTAAAAAATTAATTTTACTTAATCTTGAATCCTTTGACAATACTAAATTGGATTGAAAATTCTACTTCATTATTTTTTTTTTTTAATCTTCATTGAATCGAATCAAATTCTAGATTGAATTGAAAAAAATAATAATCCGCAAATGATAGATGGGATGCAAATTAAGTCAATTCCATCTAATCCCATCCCCTAAACACCCTACTACAAGTGAATGTACGACATAATTACAATAAAAAGATCTAAAAGTAACATTGTGAATGGCATGGGTTTGAAAATTGGTTGTCATTCAAAGCAAAAAAGAGAAACGTCAAAAGAAATTAAAATAAAATACTAATACCATGCATTAAAAAGGGTCAAAAAAGACTATGGAAAGAAAACAAGTGGGGAGAAGAAAAAGAAATAAAGGAGTATAAACCCATTTTTTGCAATCTACTTAACATAGAAATTTGCAACGCCTTTAAACTCACAAGTCACACCCTCTTTGCCCTTTAAGAATTCAAATTCCAAACAATCCCAAATCCCAACAAAGATTATCATAAAAAGAGCAAGAATCCAAAGTATTGTGTACACCAAAAATCCCTTACTAATTTCTTTGGTCAACCTTCTCTCTTTTTACCAAAGAAAATCCTTTATTTTTTTTATATTTTTAAAATAAATATATAATTTATCTCTTTATATTAAATAAATTTTTGGCTATTTTCAAGATTTAATTATCATTTTTCTTATATTTATCAAATTTTGACCATGTATTATGTAGTCTTTATGGATCATTAATATAAGTGAGCTAAATATGGCCATGAGGATTGCATATTGAGTAGAATTATCCTAATTAAGGATAAAATATGTAGATTTTGTGATTAAGAAAATAAATATATATTTGGACACATATTTATGTCAAGATAAGAAAGTATTTATGGAGCTTAAAAAAAGGCAAGAAAAGAATCCAATTAAAATATGCATGCTGTAACTTACCCATTACCGGTTGTTGTGGGCGTATGAATGAGTGAAATTCAATGTGAACACCAACTTAAATATTTAATTTCATTGATTTTCATGGTGTTTTTCCTTTTTCTTCTGGCTTCTGTTATATAAACCGGCCACAACATATGGAAAAGGGCAACAAGAGAAGCAAGAGGTAGAGAGAAATACACTCATGGCAGAAACAGATAGCATCATTTCAGCTGTATTTCCTAAGGTTTTGAATGTTGATATCGTTAAAAAATTTGAAAGAGTGAGCAGAAATGGTGTGCCTGAAATTGTCCCTTCATTGATTCCTGTGGAAAAGAAAGACGATGAAGAAACTCGGGTCGACCTTGACCATCTGAAAGCTGCAGGGTGGTTTGCGGAGTATTGCCCAAAATGGCCAGGTAAGTGAGATTACTTCTAGTTTAATTTGAGAATCTCTCTCTCTCTCTCTCTCTGCACAAATATTAGAAACATCCTTATAGTTTATCATCATCACTTACTGTAATCTTCTTTCCTTTTTTTTTTTTTGGCTGTTGCCTTCAACTGTGCATGTTATAATTTTCCCTTCGGTATGAATCCGTTTTGTCCGTATACCAAAAAGAATACATTGTACTTGCATGCTTTAGTCAACCTTTCAACATGTAGAACAGTGCAAGCTCAAACCATTAGAGCAAAAGCTTCGTAAAAAGTTTACATTTGGTTTTAATTTGAGAATTGCCGAACCAGTTGAAATAAAAATCAACTGTTATATGCAGAGTCGAATAAATCAGACAGAGATGGAGTACTGGCTTGATTCGAAAACCACCTTCTTCTAGCTTAAGCCATCCTAAAATACCGAGCCAAATTCCCATTTCATTCATGACATGCATGCATTTCAAATGTAGCGCCGGCAGATTTCAGATTTAAGCAAAAGGTGAATGCCATAATCATATTGATATCTACACCCAATACTCTGTCGAATTTTGTGGTGATGATTGTGGCTTGACCTTGAGATAGCTTGCCATTATCTATTATTGTTGGATACTAATCAACTTCTTGCTTCAATCGATTGATGAATCTTGCAGGCCAAGCACACCTCTTAAAGGTAGAGAAAATTTTGTTTCAAGGAAAGTCAGAATACCAAAGTATGATGGTGTTTCAGGTATGTATATATTATATCTGAAACACGTGATTTTCATTAGGTAATACACATCAATTTGGCAATTGGCAATTGGCATGCTTATATACTGAGACTATGTTCATTGCAACTTATTATATGTTGTCCGTTGTTTGCAGTCATCATCATTCGGTAAGGTTTTTGTTCTAGATGGAGCTCTCCAACTCACAGAAAAAGACGAGTGTGCATACCAAGAAATGATTACTCACCTTCCCCTTTGTTCAATTCCCAATCCCAAAAAGGTTTTTAATTCTTCATCGTAACAGACAATTCAAGGATCGATCAATCAATTGAACCACATGTTTCTTAAGAGGAACACTGTATGCATGCTCCCTCTACCAACTTCAGATCATTGGTCAGTTCTTTTACTCAATTCTGTCTTGTCTTGTCTTTCTCTTCTCTTAGGTGTTGCTTATCGGGGGAGGAGATGGGGGTATCCTACGTGAAATCTCTCGTCATTCTTCTGTTGACCAGATTGATATTTGCGAGCTAGATGCCATGGTAGTCAATGTGAGTTCTGTAACTACGTGAAATATGCACTGAGATTCTTGTTTTTATTACAATTCATCTCCATGCATTACAGCAAGTCAACGTTAAAACTACATTGGAAATCTATCAAACTTTATAAAATTAGTTTATTACTCGATATTACACCTCTCTCCCACCATTTTTATCATGATACTTAATTAACTAATTATAATAAGAGTGATGATATGTAGACAGATTCAGCACACTCAAAATAAATATCATTCCTCTTGTAATAATGTTCATATAAATACAATTTTTATTGCTATTACAAGCAAATGATTCATTGTATTAATTAGTTCTTATGCATTTGAAAATATATATTTAAATAAAAGCAATGGTAATCTGATAAATTTACTTAATTTAATGACAAAAATGAATATTTGAATGAGAGCTATTTAACTATGGTGATAACTAGTACCATTAATCTTATGAAAACCTCTTAGTTTTGAACCCTAATTTTGAATTATAATTGAACTTCGTTTTATTTTTCAGGTGTACAAGGAATTTTTTCCTGACATAGCCATTGGATACAAGGATTCTCGTGTAAAACTTCACATCAGCGATGGTAAAACCAATGGATTTCCCCTACTGTCGTTGTAATTTTTACTAATACGTATGCTTACACTGCTGGCTAATTGTCCTCCACGTTGCTTTATATTTATATATATCGGCAAAATTGACAGGAATGGAGTTTTTGAAGTTTGTTCAGAAGGGCACCTATGATGTAATAATAGTCGACGCATTCGACCCATTAAGTGCGTCTCTCTTCTTTGTGCCTCATGTTTATCTGTGTATCTTCTTAAATCATCGTAGAAATTCTTAACAATACAAAAATTCATGCAGCTGCTGAGCATGAGCTGTTCGAAGGTCCATTCTTCGAGTTGGTGATACAAGCTCTGCGCCCCGGTGGAGTCATGTGTAGCCAAGCAGAGAGCCTATGGTATCCGTTACTCAACGTTGAAGATCTTGTCCGAAAATGTCAACGGATATTCAAAGGCTCAGCTAGCTATGCATGGACAACTGTTCCTACATATTCAAGGCATGCGTGCATGTTAACTGATTTCCTCAGTGCTTTTCATTTCTATTTCATTTAGCAGCTAACAATCAAATTAACGGCTTGATGGCTTGAACAATTACCTTATGATTAATCGCATGCAGTGGAGTAATCGGCTACATACTTTGCTCCACCGAGGGACCATCCGTGGATTTCACACATCCTGTTAACCCGATTGACTCAGAAAAAAGTTTAGGAGTGGCGAAAGAGCCCTTGAAGTTTTACAACAGAGAGGTGATCACTCAATCACCCTTTGAAATGAATAGTCTTAGCATTAATTAGCTGCACTAAATGCTCCTTTACTGTAATTATTATATTTCAGCTACATACTGCTGCATTTTGTTTGCCAAGTTTTGCGAAGAAGACAGCGGGTGACTCCAAAGTTCCAAGGACAAATAGTGGGACTGTCGTCGAGGGGGTTGTCGATATTGCAACTGAAGTACAGGGGATCTATCCGTAGAGGATTGCATGCCAAAATTGTCAATGCGGCCACCATCTCAGTTAGAAACATTGTCAATTTATTCGGCTATTTGCTTTACAAATAAAATTTCAAACATGCAATGTGAGATTTACGGATTTCTGTTTTGTTGGATTTCAATTTTCACATGCAATGCACGTGTTTAATGTCCAACAACCTTACCAGGATTTAATAACATCTGTTGCGGATTGCAATGAGATATTGATGTAACCAGCACTACACATAATACAAGCTTTAGCATGTGAAACCAAGTATTGAGATAAATAAACAATGGGTAGTTATTTCCAAGCTGAATGGCAAATTCGAGTAACAACGACTCGTCACTGCAAATCACATGTACGGGGAATCGCAGATTCTTACATGTTCTCTTGTTTTCCAAATGAGTTCTTTGCGTTCTTTTCTTTTGGTTTGTATTGCAGATCCATTCTGCTGCAGCAATGACGGTGATTGTTCCGTTATTTCAAACACAGTTCAGTTATAGCATTGATGAATTGGGTTCACAGATCGACTCAGCCTTATTGGTTGTTAGTCCTTTCATTGATATTGTCCCTGTCTTGTTATTTGAGTTTGAGGTCCAAACGATGGACATAGGAGCATGAAATAGCTAGTTTCCTAGTAATCAGCCTAGAGCTCCATTCTGTTATCTGTTCCTAAAAACTACATGCTAGCCATGCAAATTCTGCAGCCAGCTTCAAAATACTGTTTGTCAAGCGAATGGCCGTTCCCCTAGCCCTATAAAGCCCATTGAATATGCAAATAAACACACAATTCTAAAATCAACATATTCAACTACTTGAGAACCGAGAACATAATCTATAGCTTCTGTCCAATTAACTGAATTACCTGAGGGAATAAATCAACAGGGATATATACACTAAAGAGCATGTACAACTTGCCAGGGGTTCTTTGAGTAATGTTAGCAGCAGAACATACTTGGAAGTTAACAACAATCAAACAGAGCAATTGTGACAGAAATCTATTCAGCTCAGAAAGGAAACACATGAATTTTCTATCTTAATTACGATCTTAAGCACAGCCAATGCCCTACTCAGCAAGGCAGAAAAGGCTAGCTTATAAATTTTCTTTCATTTACAGATACATTATTTGCAAGGAAAAGAAAGAAACAATGACAGCCGCAAAGTTAGAGAGAATACCTAACAGTTAAGCAAGAAAAGGCAACCAATGCTTCACATATGACATGCTACGTGGCATAACCTGAAAGCCTTAGCATGCACCAGATGATTTGGCAGACTCTCAACAATGCGAATCCTGCTTAAGTGGAAGTTGCTCCACATCAAGATCTTTAGCGTTCATGGACATAATACACAGACAGTGAGGGAGAAAGAAATAAGTAACCAAAAATACAAGAATTCCAAGATCTGCCTCTTCACCAACTGCTGCCCGACGAGGATTTACCCAGTAGATCTGGCTAGCACACCATAAGCAATACAAGCTTGCTACAATCAAAACGAGTTTCATTGATTGATATGATTGATTTCTAGCAGACTTTAAGGGCCTTATTCTGCATGCCAAAACAGTTAGGAAACTTAATTATGTCAACAACCTCATTAGAGTCTGAATAAACCCAAATGATTGCAATGTCACAAAAACTAAGACCTGTTGATATAAATGAAGCCACCAATCAAACAAATGCACAAGAAGCCAACTACAGCAACAGCATCTGGATTGACAGGTGCTTGGTTCTTCCACCAACCAGTGCTCAATATCCAAGTATACATTGATGAATGCCCGTTTTCCTGTGACAAACAATGTTTGATCCATCAACAAGACAGGTAAAAACTTACTGCACTTATAATAACATATGGCACTCTGATGCACCAAAAAGAGAAGGGGCAGTGATTCACTGTTTAGCTTTCCATGGATACAGAGGCTACTTTTGTATTTGCTGTGTTTGGTAACCTAAGTGATTATACAAGCCAGAAAAGCATAAACATGTGTCCCTTTTTTGCTGTATCAAATTGAATTGTCCTTTTTTTTTTTTTTCTAAGAACAAAGTCTTATGCTAAAAGGATCCCCACCTACCAAGGTCTTTAAGGTACTAAAATGTTTTTCCATATCCAGATTCAAATATAACTTTGTTCAAATTTTTTACACAAACCTTTAACAAGGTAAGTTGTGAATATTAAAACATTAAATTAAATTGCCACCATGTCATAATAAGATCAATCTCACTTATAAAACTGCTTTATTTTATTTTATTTTATTTTATTTTTTTGGTAAATTCTTCCATTTATAATCGAGGATTGACAATTACATTGTCACGTGTCACAACACATCAATTAAGGAAATTCTCTTGGTGCATTGATGAACTAAAAAGGAGCCATGTGATCCAATTACCGTACACAACTAAAGTTTTATCTTGCACAACCATGTCTATCTTGAGAAATTAATTATAGCAGAGTTTATTACTCCAAAGTTCACCCAATCATTTCAGAAGCCTAATAGCAGAAAGTCAGAGATAGAGCTCTGTCTCCTTCCCTTCTCTCCAAACCTTGTCTTCAATCACACAACATGGGGAGAAGATTGGTTTAGATCAATCTCTATTGCACTGTTCACAAACTCAAAATATCGATATAACCAAATAGCTACCACTTAAAAAATAAAATCAAGAAAACTGCACAGTCCTCGCGCAACAATTTGCAAACCAACATTTCACTGAATAAACAAAATGACTGTAGTCAGCACTCAGCCAGATACCCTATCAATCGATAAATTTTACCTCAAACAAATGGTCAAGGAAAAAGTGAGATAATGAACCAGCAGAGACCAGCAAGAAGCATTGCTTCCTTGTAAGTGGCACCTGCATGATATAAACCATGGAGATAATTTACCGCAAATGTATGTTCACTTGATGCAACTAAATGTAACATCATTGATTAAGTAAACCTCATCAAGAAAATACAAAACCCTCCCAGTCTAAGATCGTTGTAATTGGTATTACAGTGCTCCCAGGCGTGCATCATTTAACCGATTGAATTGGTTGTTTAATCTCAAAATAATAACAACTCTGATACAAAGCCGATCATATTAACATATACTACCATTGTGAAACTCCATTGTTTCCAAAAACAGAGAAAATAGCAAAACATTGATAAAATCAAGCATCATAACCAAATCTTATCAACTTAGAAAACCACAACACAATTAACTCAACTCAACAAAAAAAATCCTTGATTAAAATTTCCGAATATATCTCCCAATGAACACAATCAAGAGCCAAAATAACCAAGATGATCCAAATCCAAAGCTGAAACTAAAGAGCATGAACAGAAACTAATGTTTAGCGTTGGTGATTGAGGCTAGTTCAACTCAACCCATCTTCGGGAACCGACAATTTTCAGATGCTGTAACTAAACTCACCCCAGAAACTGAATCAAGAAGTCCTTTATGAAGCAAAACCCTGGACAGCCAAGAGTAGAGAACACACAAAGGAAAGCCAAGAATCAAAAAATAGTAGAAGGGATCGTGGATGGCATCGGCTAGCGCCGACCCGAATGAATGAGTGAAGAAGGAGCCAAGCCATTCGGAAAAGGAGCCAATATCGGGGCCGAAGAAGGCGTTGATGGTGTAGGTCAACGTGTGGTGCGGGCTGAATCTTCCATTTGACAGCTTCGTCATAGCCAGCCCCGAAACCATAGCGTACATCAAGTGCGGACCTGGGCCTGGCATGGCCGCAGCTCACCGGTGCGCCGGAAACTCCGTTTGATCTGAGATTTCGACAGGTGCACCAAAAAATAAAAGAATTGCACACTTTTTATTGATTCATTCTCATTGATCAGTGACAAAAGCAAAATTGAAAAAATATAAAATCGATCGAACGATCTAAAATATCACAATCTGATCTGTATGTTCAAAAGGAAAACGAAAGAAATTGGTTGTCCAGCTACGGGATTGTTGACTGTATCTTCAGCTCTCTTCAGCTGACGTAAAAACAGTAAAGAGTCAGCTCGAGCAGCGACAAGAGACGTAAATGGATGTAATTAGAACTACGCTTAATCAGTAATTAGAGCTTTTAAGATAATTATGGAAGTGATTAATTACTTTAAGCATGACATTGTTTAATTAGGATCAAACGATTTAACGTGTCATAAACAAACCCGGCTGCGTGAACCGGCCTTTGCCAGCCCAATTCATAATTTGTACAAAAACCACATATAGTAGTGTCATTGTGGGCCTCAATCAAGCCCAAGACATGGAGCCCTTGCCAAGCAATCTTGAAATCAATCGCAAAACACATTTTGTGCCAATGCGACGACACCGTTTAACTTTGCATAACATTAGAAAATAAGGAAGAAAGCATATATGGTTGTCATGAGCGGTGCTGCTTTATAACCAATACCACTTTTCAGAAGTACGTTTACCAAAACACCCCAAGCCAAACAGCACTGCCGTTAAACGCCACCTATCCTGTGTTTTTTAATTTGATACGTTAAGGATTTTAAGACACGCCATCCGAATTGACGAATCGTAAGAAATGAAAAGGATGAGACCTGATCATTCTTATTTGTCCCAAAGCGGGACCCACGAATTTCAACGCTTGTTATTGGTCATTTAACGGATGAGGACTTGAGGCCCCACCTCGACCCCCTCCACATACCACGCTCCTTTGGACACCCCCTCGTGGAACACGGTTACCGGATAACGCGGGTCCCATACCGTTGCTTATTATAATCATTATTATTTTAATTAATAATATGATTATTAACTTCTAGTCCGTTCAGTTAGGCCGTAAAGAAGAAATAAACAGCTTTTTCATTTGTATTTATTGTGACGGTAAATTAAAGAAAAGAAAAATCATTTATGTTTTAATTATTAAGCCAATGACGTGTCAAAGCAGAAAGACCTTAGCGATGATTCGCTGAGGTGGAACCGAGCCACCGACTATAACGCAGCGTAGAGATGACGTGGGATGCCCCTGTAGCCATGGTGGGTCCCATATGTTTGGCCGCGCTAATTTAGACAAGAATTGGTCTTAGATTATTGTTGGTGTGAGAAGTCCGCGCGAGATTGTGGGGGGAGAGAGTTTAGGATTAGGATTTTTATTTTATTTTATTTTTTTTATTATCTTATTTAAGGGGGAGGAGATGGAAGTTGTTGGGTGAAGTGCGAGGGCATCTAAAGATCCCCGTCTCTGAGATTTTTTCCGCATCGAATTCCGAAACTATAAAAAAAACCTTCTGTCCGTTCATATTTACACTCTTACCATTTTTTATAATTTTTCTTATACCATTGTATGTTCCAACTACCGCGCGTGTATTATTATATTTACAAATTTTATTAATTTAAATTATTTTTATAAAAATTTAAAATATTAAATATTTAATTTAATTTAATTTTTTATTTTAAATTTTTATAAAAAATATTTTAATTGATAATAACAAAAAATTTGAGATCCAAAGGTACATAAATGCATACATATTTATGTGGCGTGTACAAGCCAAAGTTGTCCCATTATCGGCCAAAGATGAACGTTGAGCATGCGTGATGGGATTGTACCTTGATATTTGAGAGGGACACTGATCAAGCCAGACGCAAGAATGTCAAACTTGCTCTTCTTAACTTGCTTTAAGCTGTGTCACGCCGTGTATTCAAAGGAAGGGCAGTTTCGTGATTGAATGTCGGGAAACGGGAGAGAGTGGGAAAGAGAAAGTAAATGGTCGTCTTATCCAAAATTTATGGTATGCCCGGCCAGATTGGATATCAAATAGCGTGGTCGAGCAGCCGCATGCATTGTCGCCTCTCTCTCCTAATTTTCCTACCAATTTTTATTTATTTAATTTTCACTTTTCCGTTACATGGCGATAACCTAATGGTCTGTTTCACTTTATTCCTCATCTGGCTGTTACTCTTCGTTTAACGGCTTATATTTTTTAAATATCAAATTCCAAAACATCACATGGCATGATAATTAGGCTATTAAAGTTCTACTATTTTAATTTATAAATATAATTAATAAGATAAAATTATTTAATTAATAAAATAAAAAATTATTAATTTATAATAAATAAAAATTTTTAATTATTATAATAAAATAAATTTATAAATTATTATTTAAATTTTTTAATTTATTATTAATAAATAAATTTTTTATTTTATCAATTAATTTATTATATTAATTATGCTGATAAGATAAAATTATTTTATT
>CP135568.1:1859708-1951420 GCA_032401905.1 Swietenia macrophylla | reverse complement strand
CAAAACTGGTGAGATTATTGTAGAGTTTTAATGGGGTTCTGAAACTGACCGAACCCAACCAAAAAACACAAACAAAGAAATGAAAATTTAAAGGTTCCGTTTGGCGTTCGGTGCTGGGGGGGGGGGGGGGAGGGGTGTGTGAGGGGGTATTTGAGGAAAGTTAAAGTCCGTAAGATTATAACGTAAGACTGACGAGACTTGAAATCTAACTGTACAAACAGAGTCTCTATGTGTTTCTTCTTACTTTTTGACTTTTTATATTCTACGTTTAGTCTCTAACGCAAACACAACACAGCAGCAGGAGTTTCTTTTGTTGAATGAGGAAGCACCGAACGCCAAACGGAACCTTTAAATTTTCATTTCTTTGTTTGTGTTTTTTGGTTGGGTTCGGTCAGTTTCAGAACCCCATTAAAACTCTACAATAATCTCACCAGTTTTGAACCTAACACGCCTTTCCTTCAGTCCCGTTATCCTCTCTTATCTAACACTGTACCGAATTGTTTCCTTGGTATTTCATTTAACATAGTTGTCTTGCAAGTTTATCCATGTGGGGTTTTCTTTCTTTTCTTTGTTCATTTTGTTGTCGATGAGGTGCGTTTGGTTAGTGGGAAGGTGTAGGGAGAGAAATGAGCATTTTCAGGGTGTTCGAATTTGAGTTTTCTTTGCCTCTTTCTACGGTTTCTCAGAAGCCAAACAGAGTTCTCTCGTATTTATGTTTTCTTTTAAATGATCCTGGCACAGACGTATCTCCTCAGTGTTATCAAACAGCTTGGTAGAAGTTCAGTTGCCGGTTCATTTTGAATCTTCCTTCGTCTTGATTGGTATCAGTTAGAATTCTCTCAGGTAACGTATTTTGATTTATTCTCTCACTCCTTTTCTGTTTCTTCTCTCTGTCTTTCTTTGTAACACGAATGCGTGTCTATATATTAACATATGTAGCAACAATTGAAGATCTGGGACCGATGTGGCCTTGTACTCTTTCATATTTTCAAGTTGCTTTCTTTTTCTGGAATTATGAGTAATTGAGCATATTTTTCTTTCTAAAGTAATTGGCATTACCTTTTAAAACTGAGCTTTTAAGCACTAGCCTCTGTGAGACTCGCCATTTATTTTGTTCCATATATCTTTTTCATGCTATTGTTTATGCAAGACATTAAGTTATTTTTAAGTATTTTATAATGTATCTGCAATTTTTTTAAGCTAATAAAATAGTTGATGAATCACAAGAACCATATTTAACTGTCTGAAGCCGTGCGCTCACGACCGAATAGCTCCAATTGTCATTCTTTAGCCTATTTGTTTTGCATAGAGGTTTATTGGGAAAAAAAGATATGGTTAATTTCTCAGGGGCTTGCTGATACAAACATATATTTCTTGAAGAATTTGGAAACTAAGGTAAAACCAACTACAAATGATGATGATGATACGATGTTAGCACTGCTACCAGTCTCTTATTTGGTATGTTGAGTTTGGAAACCAACACAGCCGCGTGGACATATTATTTTTTGCATTAAGGAAGATCTTCCCCGTGAATTTAATTATTAGTTTAAAGATAAGCTGAACTGATAATGATTTTTAAGGAACCAGTTTTTGTTGTAACAAATGGAGCCTCCTGGCAAATACTGAAAGAGAATACTGCATTGTGTGGCGAACTTTTTCACTTTTTATGTTCTTTTGGATTGCTGATTTCTTTGAATATTGAGATAAGGATGAAATACGTGTTTTCCACTTGCAATTTATTAACTGAATATATGTGTCCTGTCTGTAATTAGAAAGCCAGGTAAGGTGATTTAATGACTTCGCTGGAACCGACTTATATGATTGGATGCATACCTAAGAAGATGTTGTATTGATAAAAATGTGTTAGATTACCATATTGGTTAAAAGAACATTTGTTTCATCTCACCTTCTCTCGAAGATTTTGTGTATAAAAAGACTGTGAATGCTTCAATTTAGTAGTGCAGAATATGTAGGCATGCTTCTGAGGCAAAAATATTAGGTGTGTATACACATGCTTTTATGTTTGTTTCATCTATTTCTTTAGCTTTTTCGTTTAATTACGTTCCATCTTTTTATATCTTTTTTTCTCCACTCATCAGTAGATCAGCATTGTTGCAATTTTCTCTTTTTTACCTTGTTCGTACAAATAGAATGTCAAAAGATTAAGTTGAAAATAGGTGCTTGATCATTATATTTCTCACTTTTTATGGAATTGATTTGTAATATGTATCAGTGGGTAGTTTGGTCCTTGAAGAAATATGTGAATTTCATTTCCTTTTGGTTTCCTTTTGTCAACAGGATCAAAAATCTGAATAAGAGAACATATAAGTCATGAAAATTTGGTGGCGTTGAAGATATGGCTATCCTGGTTATTCTGTAGTCTGTGCTACACTTGTGCATCTTTTGACTATCTGCCTGCTGTTCATGCTGAACTACTCTTTCTCGCTTATTTGTTTGATTCTAATATGAATTTGATATGTTCCCTAGTGTCTACTTGGCAATTATGTTTCCTAACTTTGGTAATCTTCAGCTATAGGTTGCCAAGAACAAAATCTCAAAGGTCGTTTTCTCAGTTTTTACATTACATAAAGAATCTAAGGTTCTTTCTTTCCTATTTTTCACCGCCTTTTTAAGTTAATTTCACCTGGGGTCTCTATAATATTAACAGCAGTTGGGCGCGTCATGTTTATTGTTGTTCCTTTAACTGCTTCTGAATGTGGATTTATTTCCCTATATTCTTTTAATATTACCTACATATTAAACCCCTTCCCTATGCTTTCAGCAGGACTGAAGCCCTAGATCTCTTGTACTACTTCAAGAGGTCTTACCAATTGAGCCACTTTGCAGCCATTACTGCTAAACATGCACTGATTGTGGCGTCCTTCCCAAAAGGTAGCTGCATTCCTCATATGAAGGTACTTAAAGTTATGAGAGCACTTTGCTTCTAATGAGTTGCTTGGTGTGCATCCTCACAAAAATAGCTCCAAACAATTGTGGGGTTAGGGAAAAGATTTGGCAAATTTGTTGTTTATCTAATAGTTAACACGAGCTTTCTATTGAAATGCTATTTGCTTTTAGTAAGCCCTTTTTCTTTGAGGATATTGAAAACCATTATTGGTTTATAAACACAGAGGAGAGTAAAATATTTCCAGACAGTAGAAATTAGCATCTCTTGTAAGTTGTAACTTAATGACAGGGTAGAATAGGATTTAGATAAATAACTGCACCCAAAATGTAACTTTTATTTTATGGTCCTTGGTGATTAACCATACATATATGCATCTGTATCATTATCTGATTTTCATGATTTGAGGGTCAGCATTGACCCAGATATGATTTAATACCTACCAGTGTTTTACTTTTTAAATTTGAGGGTCAGCATTATCACACCTAGGTTTTAACTGTCATGGTCCCACAGGTACCTGGTTTTCTAAGCCTGGATAGCTCCTGAACGTTTTTTTGGCAGGAACGAGTATAGTTTCTACCTTGTTTCTAAACCGGAAATAAAAATTGTTAGCGCTGCAAACATGCTGCCAACATCTAGTATAAACTTGGTGGACTTCGCATCTAGTGACATTTTTAATTTCCCTCAAACTCCTAGAGCACTTCCAAGGATGATGTCTGTCCCGGGAATAATTACTGATGTGGATGGCAATGATAGAAATTCAGATTCTCCCTCCTCTAGCCGTAGAAAGCAGATTATAGTGGCAAATTTTCTTCCTGTGCATGCTCAGAAGAATTCAGAAACTGGAAAATGGTCCTTCAGTTTTGATGAGGATTCACTTTTACTTCAAATGAAGGATGGTTTCTCTGTTGATACTGATGTTTTCTATGTTGGGACTCTGAAGTGTGATGTAGATTCAAGCGAGCAAGAAGAGGTTGCCCAGAAACTACTGGATGAATTTAAATGTGTGCCTACGTTTCTTCCTGATGACCTTCAGAATAAGTTCTATCATGGATTCTGTAAGCAACATTTGTGGCCCCTTTTCCATTACATGCTACCTATGTGCCCAGACTATGGCTCTTGCTTTGACAGAGTGCTGTGGCAGGCATATGTTTCTGCTAATAAGATATTTGCAGATAAGGTAATGGAGGTAATAAATCCTGAAGAGGATTATGTGTGGGCTCATGACTATCACCTTATGGTTCTCCCTACATTTTTGAGGAAGCGCTTTTATCGAGTGAAGCTGGGATTCTTCCTCCACAGCCCATTCCCTTCATCAGAGATCTACCAGACTCTGCCTGTTAGAAATGAAATTTTGAAAGCACTTCTAAATGTAGATTTAATTGGTTTTCATACCTTTGATTATGCTCGCCACTTTCTGTCTTGTTGCAGTAGGCTGCTGGGCCTGGACTATGAATCCAATCGAGGTTATATTGGACTAGAGTATTTTGGTCGAACTATATATATCAAAATCTTGCATGCAGGCATTCATATGGGAAGACTTGAATCTGCTTTAAATCACCCCTCCTCTTCTACAAAGGTTAAAGAAATTCGAGAGAAATTCAAGGGGAAAAAGATTATTGTTGGCGTTGATGATATGGACATATTTAAAGGTATCAGCTTAAAATTACAAGCCATGGAACAGCTATTGCTGCTGCATCCTGAGTTGCGTGGCAAGCTGGTGCTAGTTCAAATTGTAAATCCTGCAAGGAGTCATGGAAAAGATGTCCAGGAAGCCAAAAGGGAGACATATATGACTACTAAATGGATCAATGAAAAATATGGTTTTCCAGGGTACGAACCTGTGGTTCTGATTGACAGACCTGCACCTCTTTACGAGAGGACTGCCTATTACGCTTTGGCAGAGTGTTGCATCATTAATGCAGTGAGGGATGGAATGAATCTAATGCCATATAAGTACACTGTCTGTAGACAGGGAACTCAAAAAATGGATGCAGCTTTAGAAATGGAATCTGGGTGCTCACATACAAGTATGGTTGTTGTTTCAGAGTTTATTGGTTGCTCGCCATCACTAAGTGGCGCAATTAGGGTCAATCCTTGGAACATTGATGCCGTATCTGATGCACTATATGATGCCATCACCATGTCTGATGTAGAGAAGCAGCTCCGGCATGAGAAGCACTATCGATACATTAGCTCTCATGATGTGGCTTATTGGGCCTGCAGTTTCATGCAGGATTTGGAGCGAGCATGCAGAGATCACTACGGTAAACGTTGTTGGGGAATTGGCTTAGGTTTGGGTTTCCGAATATTGTCTCTTTCTGCAGGTTTTAGGAAGCTTTCCTTTGATCATACTGTTGGTGCATATGAGAGGATGTTTAGAAGGGCTATATTTTTAGATTATGATGGCACAGTGGTACCCAAATCTTCCCCTGTCAATAACCCAAGTCGTGATGTCATCCATGTTCTGAGGAAGCTTTGTGATGACCCTAAGAACACTGTGTTTATTGTTAGTGGCAGAGGGAAATACTCTCTGAGCGATTGGCTTGCTCCATGCGAGAATTTGGGGATAGCAGCAGAGCATGGATATTACCTAAGGTATATTATTGTTGTTTATTGATATCTAGCTTCAGGAATTTTATGCTTTCACAAATGACACACACCCCTTCTCGCTTCAAAGACAAATGTTATCTTTTTATGAATTGCTTTATTTTCATTGAAAGGAAGTTAAATTTTTATCTTTGCCAAATGGGTGTCTGTTTATTGAAGACAGTGGATTTCAAATAACTTAACCACAATTACTGTTAATTTTTTGTATGATATAGGTTTATTTGATTCTTTCCTGCAGATGGACTAGGACATCAGAATGGGAAACCAGTCATGTAGCTGCAGATTTTGAGTGGAAAAAAACTGCAGAACCTGTGATGAAACTATATACTGAGGCAACTGATGGCTCGTATATTGAAACGAAGGAGAGTGCTTTGGTGTGGCACCATCAGGATGCTGACCCTGATTTTGGATCATTCCAGGCCAAGGAACTGTTGGATCATCTCGAAAACATCCTTGCCAATGAGCCTGTTGTTGTTAAGAGAGGGCATAATATAGTTGAAGTGAAGCCACAGGTATATATTTGTTCCTTGTTTTTGTTTTTCTGATTTTGGCCAAATATATTTTCTAATGTTGGTGCTGCTAATTTTCAGGGAGTTACTAAAGGCTTGGTTGCGGAGAAAGTTCTTTCCACATTGATCAGTAATGGGAAACCGCCTGATTTTGTGATGTGCATTGGGGACGATAGATCTGATGAGGACATGTTTGAAAGCATATCAAGCACAGCCTATAATTCATCCCTCCCTGTTGCTCCAGAGATCTTTGCTTGCACAGTTGGCCAAAAACCAAGCAAAGCTAGGTATTTCCTAGATGATGCTGATGAAGTTAGGTCATTACTTGGACGTTTGGCAGCTGTTTCATCCCCGCATTATAGTTGCAGCACAAAAAATGAAGTTTCTTTCCAAAATGTCGTTTAAATATTGAAGTGCAATGTTGTCCTCCTACTTCGCTTACACAGGATTTCAAAGAACAATGGCACTGTCATTGTCAGGTGGAAATAGGACGCTGACTAGAATGATTCTTTACTGTCAAGACACAAAGGGGACTCTCTGGAAGTTGGTTCTTGATAACTAATATGTTGACTGGATGGTTGGTTCTGGCTGATGCAGCTCCAGCTGTGGAATGTTTCTTCTATAACAATGGTTGGGGTTGTAGTGAATTCAGTGGCTTTAAGACCCGTCTTTTCTTTTTCTATGAATTTAGATTGGGTGGGTTTGTGTGTGTCTTGTTAGTGCATAGGGGATATATTAATCTAGTTGACAGCTTTAGATGTTCATGAATCATGATTCATGATAGGCTTGTACAAATTACTGGTATTATCATACATGGGAGCTCTTGGAAAGATATCTTGGTGGCCATGTTTACTGTTTCGGTGCATCAAAGTTGGCAGACCAAGTTGAATTGGGCCTAAACAAACAACCTTTAACACAATCATGGCCGAGCCCATAAATAATCTATTATTCATCCTGCAGATTGACTGTCAACATTTTAATTAACTAAAGACAAAAGAAACTGTGACTAAACAACTTCGTTAAGGAGTGGTCGAGTTATTTCTCGTTTCCTAGTGGTTCGATTTTACAGTGCAGAGAGTAGAACGTTGACAAGAAGTGAACAATCTTCGACGACCAAAACCCACCTGAATGAAAATATGTCTCTCAGTCGTTTTACTCTCTTCACTACTCTTGTCCTCGCTATCTTCCTCTCTCCCTCCGAGGTACCTCTTCTCTTAATCCCTAAATTAAGGAGAACAACTGTTCAATGTCTGCGATTGTAATTTTCTGTTTTGCAGGTTCACTCAGCGAATGAACGTCATGATCAGAGCTTCGAAACCTCATCGCCATTCGCTACAGCTCTCGAAACGCTACAGGCGCAAATAGGGCAAGTTTTAAAATTCTTCTTTGCCTTCGTTTTACTAACTTTCTATAATTCCCCGTAAATTGGAAGAAAAACTTGATTTTTCCAAATTAATCTTGAGTATGCGCTCCTTATTCTTTTAATTTCTAATAATTACTGATTATTTATGTGTTTGGCTATTAATTCTATACAAATCCATGACAATCTTGATTAACACTAGGGGTAATTTTTAAATTAATTCATATATTAATCAAATTTTTAATGCTTTTTCTTTATTGCTCTGAAATGAACGGGCATGAATATAGCATCTTGTAAACTGTAGTATTTAGAGGCACTGAGAACTTGAATCAACATGACAGTTCTCTTATGAACGAAAGAGAGTCTCATTGGTTTTATTTGTCCATATTCAGCTACAATTTCAAGAGCATTGGTCTTCTTCGCCGTGCAATGACCCACCCCTCTTTCTCTGAAGAGAACAACAGGGCATTCAGTATTTTGGGTGCCAAAGTCATAGAAACATCAGTGTCACTCCGTTTCCTTTTCAAAGACATTGAAATTTCACCGAAAGATCTGAACCGCCGCATTTCAGAGATTTCGAATGTGGATTCTTCATGTGCTGTTGATGGGATGCAGTTGGGGTTACAGAAAGTGATAAGAGTTTCTCCCAAGACCAATTCTTCAATTCCTGCTGTTGTTTGTGGTGGTTTCAGAGCAATATTTGGTGCTATTGCTATTGATACTCAGAAATCTGATGATGCAGGAGATGTGTTCTGGCGTGTCCACGGTGGTGAGTTTGGTAAAGCTCTGGCATTCTAAGTTGAGATGTCTGCCATCTGCAAGCTAAAGATGTAGAATACCAGTACCATTATGGGGCTTTGATGATGTTTAGCATGAATAAAGCTAGATTGCCTTGGCTTGTAATATGTTCGGTTTGGTGCATGGTAGAAGTAAAATCCGTCAATTCAGAGTGCACTTTCATGGTGTTGCTTGGCCTTCGTTTGATTTATGCCATGCGTTCTTTATGATGATTGGGAATATCGTTGGTTTGGCGGGTGAGAAAGAAAACATTGTATCTCTTGCGATAGTTTTAAGCTATATTGGGTGTGGCATTTTTACAAGTATTTCAGTAAAGTTTGCTTTAAATACTAGTCCAATCGGTTTAGACTATAAACTGCTTCTGAAATCACTGCGCTTGCACAGCTTTAACTTCATGCTTAGTTTCCTACTCTTGTCATGTTAACCTGAGGAAGATTCATAACATAATAATGGTTATAATATTGCCCTGTTAAAATTGCCCTACTTATAATATTACTCTGTTAAAATTGCCGTACTGCAACTCTCTTCCATTCCCCGCCCCAGCCATGTGAATCATTGAGTACGCCTGAGTTGGCATCAATTGTGTGACACCTTGCCCATTTTGTGTCCTGATATGAATGATCACGCTGTCATTTCATATGGTATGGTCGTCTAATCAAACGATTAGCGGGTGGGCACAGCTGGGAAAATCTCTGTTCCTATCCTATCGAACCCTTCATCACAGTTGACCCCACCAGAGCTTTCCACTCTTTACAGTGACTAAGTCTCCCACAATACCAACGTCTCTACCCCTACTCAATTCCCAAACTACCCTCCTCCATCATGTATATAATACAAGTCTCCCATTTCGGACTCTCCGTTCTTTGAGATGGCCACAGCAGCAGCTGCTATGGCCCAATCAGACCTCGACTCAGTCCAAGTAAAGTCCAACTCTCTCCTCCACAACACCAGATGCGGCTTCTGTTTCCCATGTTTTGGTTCCCACCGTCGATCCTCCACCGTTGGGATAGCCTGGTGGCAGAGAATACGCACCGGCACGGTCCGAACCCAAACAAACAACCGCTGGTGGGCTCCCGCAGTAACCGCGTTTCAGAAAGTCCGCGAGTGGTCGGGGATCGTTGGCGGGCCCAAGTGGAAGACTTTCATCAGAAGATTCAGTAGAAGCGCAAGTAACAAGAGTAATGGCCGTCATCGTCGTCATGGGAAATTCCAATACGACGCTTTGAGTTATTCGCTCAACTTCGAACAAGACGCCAACTTGGACGACAACGACGACGATTTCTCTAGGTTTCGCAATTTTTCATCTCGGTATGCTTCTAGTAAGTGGACGTCCACGGCGACGGAGGCTGCGGGTGGTGTGGATACTCCAGGCAAGGAAGTCGCGGTGCTCGCTTGAATGACTCGTCCGTGTAAGAAATGAGTTGGACCTTTTGTTGACTTCGTGACTTTAGGTTGCGGCGCTAGCTGTATCATTCTTATTGGTTATTTCATTTATTTTTTTTATTTTAAGTGAATGATAACATCTTGATCCCTACATTACGATTATTTCTCAAATGGGTCATAACTTTTCCATTTGTATTAAATAGGTCCCCGACCCCACAGAAATGGTTTTAAGTACAACCAGTCAAAAGTCTGCGAGGACTCCTATGGTCATTTCAATAAAGTGAGGACATATTTGATATAAATAGAGAAATTATGCCGTTACTTGAGAAAACACAAAAAAATCAAGGATTGAAGATTTTATGTGACACCGATTTTTAGTTTTATTTGCTGGTGGGGTATTATGTTGCGTGGTGCAGAGTCAGTAGTTGCGTGGAAGCTTAGAAAGTTGGTAAATATTATTATTATTATTATTATTGTTATTTTGGATTTCTTGTGGGAATAGAATGTTTGATAAATATTATTATTATTATTTGTTGGATTTTCTTGTGGGACTAAGAAGTCATAAGACAAGGATGTATACTTGCAATTTTTGTGATTGAATAATTACATATGTTGTGCTTGTGTAATGGACAATAATACATTACTTATGTTTTATATATATTGTGTAGACCAAGTGATGCTATGTTACTTTTGGAATGCATACCATTTGTCCGTGCCCTTTAAGTTATCTTTTAAATGGATTTGGATGTGAAAGAGATAGAAATACTTATTGTAGTATGATTGTTTAATTGACTTTAAAAAAAAAAAATGTTCCAAGGAACACGTGTTATATTAATATCGTGATAAACGAGTTGGACCGATCTAACGTGTGAAAATTAGACATGCATTAACTCCTAAACTAAACTAAACTAAACTTGTACATCCAACAAACTGACTTAATCCGTTGGGCTTGATTCACGCGGTCTTGAACATAAAAAGAGACCTAACCTAGTTAGT
This sequence comes from Swietenia macrophylla, assembly GCA_032401905.1. Taxonomy (NCBI): domain Eukaryota; kingdom Viridiplantae; phylum Streptophyta; class Magnoliopsida; order Sapindales; family Meliaceae; genus Swietenia; species Swietenia macrophylla. The sequence goes on along the minus strand of CP135568.1, from coordinate 1,940,859 downwards.
TAGGCTTTATCCATGCAAACTTGAACCTAGATGGCTGCCAACTTAAAATGAATTCTTCTTTAAATTTTAAAAAACAATTAAAAAATAATTTAAGTAATAAATAAGCTCGTGATCCGGCCCTTATGCCATCTCTAATCTAGATAATGGACAATCGATTATACACATATTAGATGATAATGGTCTTTCCATGCATTGTTTCATCTCCCAGCTTTTCTGCTATTTACGGACTTAATGTTCAGCAAAATGTCGCCCACATTCCACGGAAAGCTTAAGAAGTTCACGCCTTCCTGGTAATAACAGGGGTGGTAAGTTACATGGTACCATGCTGATGCCAATCGTTGATGCTCATTCTCCTCGCAGCTACTCTCAAACCATTCTCTAGCCTTCTTCTGTATGTTTTTCACTGACAGCAAAATCCTGTCTTTCATATCTCCGTACCTCCTGTTGTCCCGTTGCAAGTATGATGCCCTGTTTCTTAGATAACCTGTCAGTATCTCATCCTCAGCATCTACCTGATAGTAATTCATCAACGTGCTCATTTCCTCCTTGTACATTTCTTTGTGACTGTTTGCCAGTCCAAGGAAGGCCTCAAAACCATCAGCTTCAAGATCATGATCATAGCTTGCTTCAGCAATGCCCTTGGACCAAATGATGTTTGATTTTATTTGCATGATTGAGTCAAGGGTGGAACGGTAGAGTTTTCCTAGTACACCAGAGGAGGTATACATGGGTTTATCCGCCCTCTCCATAAAATCTGGAAACTCCTTTGGTTTCAGAGCCAGAGGCATTTCTGCCGGGGCCCCAGTCTTTGCAAAGTCAACAGCAATGGAGTGAAGAGTCGCCAAATGTAGACATTTTGGGTTCCTTGCTTTATCTGGTTCCTGATCAGCATGAACTAAATGCGCCGTAGAGATGGCACCCAAAGTATCATTGATCATGTAATCAACAAAAAACTTCTGAATTTCCTGCAAGTTCCAGAAAATCATATAAATCTTTTAGAGTTCACAACTTATGATGGAGTTCAATTTCAGCTGAATGATGTTCTGAATCTACCTCTAAGGTCACATCATGATCCATTATACGAGGTCTCCCTCCAGTGTAGTCCATTGGAGGGTCAGTTTCACATGGGATGAGATCTTTATCCCAGCTTATGAAAAAGATGTCTCCATCAAGATCACCACCAGAGCATTCATTTGGATGAGGCCTGTGGATGCGAATTCTCAATCCCACAGACTTGCATCTTAGCACATATTGCAAAAGTGCTCTCAACAAGAGCTGAGCAGAGGAAACATTTATACCACAAAAAGCCAACATATTTTGGTGCAGACTCATGATTAAACTAAATAAGAAGAAAGATTACTTTCCTGAGAAAATAATTTTTTTTAAAAAAAAAAAAAAGAAAAAAGAGCTCCTGGGTAAGCTGCAAGCAGAATATTAAGAAACTGCTGGGTAACAAATGCCAAGAGTATTACAGTGTAAAGAAACCTGTTCGGCATCAGATGCACTTTTTGGGACACACCGACAATGATACATATTGAAAGTCAGGTTAACTCGGCAAAGCCTTTTCCCAGATATTCTCGGTCAGTTAACAACAACAAACATGAAAGAGATTCATGTGGAAGACAACCATTTGAACCATGATATTAGTAACTATCCTAAATATGATATAGCAAGGTGTCAATGCGTCTCAATATAAACTCTATAGTTCATAGGCAGAAAACAGGCACTAAGTTGCCAAAAGGTTTGTCTTATTTTGGGCATATTAATCATAATAGAAAACTTCATGACTGCCTAAATACATGGTAAAACAAGATGCACAATGTCATCAAATAACACTAATCAAAAAATAATATCATAAAAATTTTGAGTCAATTATACCTTTCTCCATTTTGGGGGAAGATAATGCAATCCAGTAGACCTTTCTCCTCCAGTTCCATTTCATACACAGCTTCAAGAACTCTGACATCTCCTGGGTGAAGACAAGGATTTTTGGTGACAAGCACTTTCCCTATGACTATGGATGTTTTCTCGTCCACCTTATGAAAAAAGCTTTGATCCTTGCACTTGAGCTCTTCTTTTGTCATGGTGACGCGGATGTAAACTTGGCCATAATTTAACATACCAGTCTCATCCAAACAACCAATCAAGAGCCTGCCCTTTGGAACATATATTCGACATCTAGTCTTTAAATCAGACAACTGATTCTCATGATGCGCTTTAAGCATCATTGAGAGGTAGGGTTCTACATTTGGTCCATAACCTTGAAGCAGCATCTTCACCAGAATATTTTTAGAATCAGCACCGCTGAAACTGTGTAAGACATCCAAAGCTGCCTCTCTATTTGTTAGCATTTTGCCCAATAGATGCAATTGTTCATGTTGCATTGCCTCAAATACTTCATCCTTAATTCCCAAGGTAGACAAGAGGGAAATAATCTCTCGATTCAAAAAGCAAGGCATAGAATCACTCCATTTAGTGACATTAAGCATCCTATTTTTTGATTCAAATTTATGCATACTCCTACGCAGGGATAGCTTCCTGTAAGAGTTACGATCAACAGCAATGACACCTTTGTAGCCACCATATCGAATTTGAAATGCTGAAGGAGTGTGACTCAGTCCACATTTCTGGGCAACTTGTCGAGCAAAAGATTGAGAAATTTTTCCAATACCATCTGAGAAGCAGTAGGTAGTGCCATCAGAAGTAACTTCAACATCAGGCATAATCTCTACTTCTTGTATGGGAACAAGGAGAGTTTGCCTGGAAGAACTGAACAGTTGACCCATCCTTGCTGCACATTTAGACACGCTGCGAATTTTGTTAAAGCATCCCATCCATTCTCTAATATCTTCTGCTCTCAACTTGTCATTAGAAGCAAACATCCAAACAGAATTTGATCGCAGTTGACTAGCTGAGAAAGCCAGAAACTCATATCTTTTGTTTCCAATCACAATCCCATCTCGAAGAATAGACAATATCCTGTAATATATTTTAGTTCTATAAGGTTTGGCAAAAATACCTTGCTGGATGCTTGTGGAAAGAGCATTTGGGGGAAGCTTACTCCAATCTTCTTCAACAAAAGTAACTCTCATAAAATCTGAAGCATATGTTGCAAAGTTCTTTACAACATAATTAGAAGTTTCAAGCTCAGGACCCAAGCAATAAATCTTTGATGGAGTAGCTAGGACCCTATAACAACTCATTACATTATGATCCATCAACCTTTTGTGTGATGATAGGGGAATGCTTTTTGAATTTCTTCCAAGTACATGCAATTGAGTCTTTACCAATGGCACAGGATCATAGCAAGTTGACTTCAACTTCTGCAACTTCTGCAGAACCATTAAAGCAATCTCGGTGGTTAAACCACTAAGGACCTCAATCAATTTGTCATCTGCTGCAGCAAAACTAACTTTTTGTTTATGAACAAGAGAATTGAGCTGGAAAAGAACCTCATATGCTAAATCAAAACCTGCTCTGCATTTTACAAGAGGAACTATTTCAGAAATACAAAAGAGGTCCTCTCTATCCTCTAAAATTAGATCTGTCTTGTTCTCTCTATAATATGGGAGACTTGTACAGATATCCAAATCGAATAATCCTTCTTCCATTTCCCAACAAAATGAAGTTGATTGTCCAATTGTCTTCATCACAGAGAAGTCTGTTGTTCGAACCCAGAGAAAGTCAAAATCATCCTTGCAGATATGATATCGATCATTATGGAATTTTGAACCTGTATTAGGTCCAGAAACTTTTTGATAGATCCTTGGACCGTACTTGAGCTGGATATAATATTTAAACATAAGATATAGTTTAACAAATAAATAGTGGTCTAATTCTGTGAATTATTTAATATGGATAGAACAATCAGAAAAAGATTCAGTTTCCAGAAGCTGATAACTTGTAATCCCAGGAATGCCAACAAGAATCCTATGCTATGAAATAACAATTTTCTTTTACTGGTTTTTAATAAAATGACTCTCTGATATCTCTCTTTTCACAGCATATGCTATTGTGTCAAAGTTAGAAGCACACTCCTGCTCATCGTTTATATGCACTGAAGTTAGTAAGTTACACTGTGGGGTATCGCCATAGACAAATCCCCACCAGAAAAAGAAATTCCTCTAAAAGAGGAAGGAAAATTATACCTGGACTCCAGTGGTTTCACATTTAGCCCCCATTAAATCTACAAAATCAATCCCATAAATCAACAAAAATTAAGCACTTAATCATCCCTTAGTATTTAAGCATAGAAACTCATAAAATCTTTTAAATTCAAACCTTTTTTTCAGAATTTTTTTAATAAAGAACAAAGAAAACTGCAACCTAAAGTCTAAAATTTGCACCAAATGTTTGAAGTTGTGTTAGAATTTTTCAAGTTTTTCTGTCCTTGCTACTTATTTTTTTTATCTGTTATTTAATGAGTGTTCTTTTTTTCTTGTTTTGCTACCTATGTGAGAAAATAGAAATAGACAAGTAAATCTAGGAAACCAATACACATGCAGATAAGAGAAGAACAAAGGACTAGTGGAAGCTCAATCTTTATTCTCAGTGTTTCTGACATCTACAAATCATCAGCTGCAACAAGGGTTTAAATAACAAAAAGAAAACCTAAATTAACTCTAGTTTACTTAGGCACAATAAGACTCTAAATTCAATTCAAAATTTCCTAAACTAAGGAAGAACATCCACATTTCTGTCTTCAACGTAACACATTTCAGACTTTTGAAATATGTATTCAAATATCTCGATAAAAATCAATTATCATTTCGTTATAGTTTAAAGTAGCCCCCAATAAGTTAAATTTTTTATAGCCTTGCCACCAATTATTGTGAATTTTTAGTGGAAAAAATTGGATTATTGAGTGCACTAATACAGCCAATTAAATTATGAAAGTTCAAATTCGCTCTACCATATGCATCTTATAAAATCCATGAATCTCACACAACCCAGTAAAACAATGAAGCACGATCCATGAAGCTAATTTGGGAAATCAACACAAAATTAGAGATTGGAGAAGCAGTCGCTTAAAGTAATTTTATTTCTCAACCATTTCTTTCAATTTCTCTAATTTTCCTCTTAAAAAATCCACCAAACAAATAAAAAGCATCAACTTTAATATCCATCATATTAACAGAATAACAGAGACGTAACACACCTTTAAGAGAAGCCCATTCACTGTGCTGCTGCCACCCAAACAACAACCAATAGTCTCCAAAACATCCTCAAACCAAATCTCCAACTTATAACAGCATTCACTCTCTTGTGTTTCCTTCTGAGACACCCCATTTTGCTTTGGCCATATCCAAAATTCAACTCTGCTTTTCTCAGGCATCAGCCACCCTCTCACACCCTCCCAAGTCTCCAACACACACAAACTCTTCTCTTGTCTCATAAAACCCGCATGCAAAACACTATTCTCAACTCTGTGGTGGGCATTGATGGGAATGGGTATAATGTCGGCGTGTGTTTCCGAGATTCTGAGGTTTTGAGACTTGAAGATGAGGTTGCTATTGAGAGAGAGGTGCTGGGCTTTGGCTTTGAAATCTAAAGAAGTGAATTGCACGCGTCCATAGCCGCGCGATTTCCAGTTTTTGTGGTCGGAGAAGATTTCGATGGCGAAGACCGAGTCTCGGCCGAGTTTGGTCTCGAGGTAGAGGAGAAGGTCCTTGGCGGTCGCGGTCTGGTGTATGTTTGAGATCCACACTGTGGCTATCTCTATCAACACACCCATCGTTTTCTCTGCTTTGTAAGAGGTCTTGCTTTTGCAAAAGCAACAACAGGATTTAGATTATGAATGTCTGTCTATTTGGTGGTCTTTCGAATGTCCCAAGTCAAAAGTCAAGGGTTTCCATCTGCGTTCAATGTGATTTTATATGCTTATTTACGCGCGCGCGCGCTTGCGCACTTATGTATATAAAAACACACGCACGTATACACCCACACATACATATTTATATTTATATATAAAGGATGGGGTAACAAAAACATAATGGGAAACGATGACTATGATCTGTAGTGGAATTGTAAGAACATAACAAGAAAGTGATGAGAAAGATGAAGAAATCGACAAGTCGTCTACAAGGAAATACATCTTTCTACGATGTTCAGAGAATACAATAATAAATTATTACCCAACTACATATTTCATCTACACTAGTTTTACAGAGCAAAGATATCAAAAAGATTTGGAAACAGTTTAACATGGTGGCATTAACTGATTCACTGGGTTTTATTTTTCTCGGAAAGTTTTTCATACCATCTGTGCTCTATAGTTCATTGGCGAACTTATAGTAGGAGAGAGAGGCAGCTAGCTCACCCATATCATGGTTCGAAGAAGAACAAGGGAATCTGCTCTTCTTAGACCAAAGCCATATCTTGGAAACAGAGAAGCTCTCAGCTCTACTCCTACCACTGATTTTCTTCTCCACCAATTCTCCATCAGCTTGGGAAGGCCCACGGTCTCTTCTCTCTTTGGCATGCTTCACATCAGAACCAGCACCATCTTCACAGCCAGTATGATGGGACAATGCGACTTGCAAATCCGAATCAATGACAACGTATTGATACGTACCCATTGAATAACATCTTCTCGCATCCAAAGTACAACTAATCTCTCCTTCTGCTTTTTCTCTGCCTTCTCCATTTGTGCTTCTGAATTTACCAAGTCTCACCGATAAAACCCTTTTTGGGGCTGCACTTTCTTGCACTATTTCAGGTTTATGATGACCAGATAATCCATTTTCTTGCTCGCTTGTAAACCCATTTGATATCTCCCCCAAAACTTCGAAGCTAGACACTGGATTTTCCATGGAATATTGATCAGAGTTGTAAAGGGTTCCTCTACAAAGAGGGCATGTAGAGTTTGAAAGAAGCCATGTATCTATGCAGGCGATATGGAAAGCATGGCGACAAGTTGGAAGCAACCTCAGTTTATCCTGTTCTGAGAATTCACATAGACAAACGGCGCAATCAAATGGCTCTTTCAATCCCACTATATTCTTATAGTAGAATATTGGTAGAGCGTCTATCAAAGCTTGATCAAGGCCTGAGTCATGCAGCCTGAATAGCTGTTGAAGCTGTCCTTGCAGGGAATGGGAATCAGGGTTTTCTGTGTATCTATTGGATTGATGATCTGCTAAGGAAGTTGGTCCTTTTATGAAATATCTGAAAAGCAAATGGAGAAGACCAGAAATGAAGAAAATAACAGCTACGATTACTATAATCAAAAGAATTGCTGGACTGATTCTCCCTGATGATGAAGATGTGGTTGATTCAATTTCATAGTTGAAACTGTTAAGACTTGATAATGAAGAAGGAGAGGATAAAGGATGTGAACGCACAAAAATACCATCTCTATGCTTCATCTCATGTAGAATTCTAGACATTTTGGCTAATACTTATGCTCTGAACCACTCTTTGTTATCAACTACTCTCCGAAAGACGCTATGTTTAGCCTTGAATTTGTGAAGATATAACAGTTGGCTACCTCAAAGAATATATTCTCTGAATGGAATTTAGGATGCTATGATGAGAAGAAAAAGATCCAATTCTCTCAAATATATGACGAAATAAAACTCAGTATCAAACCGATACTTTGTTATGAACTTTGAGCTACCAAACGAGAAAGTAGATGCTTCTATGAGACTTTTAAGCTTGAAGGGTACCAACCTCTGGTATGGAGAGTTTACTTGAAACCACTGATGGGAGTTCCAAGGATGTCTTTGGTAGGTGATGGAGATTTTAAGTCTATTTTTTACGCGTAAGGCCTAAGAGACAGGAGGGAATTTTTGTTTGTTTGTTTGTCTTGTGCAAATACTACACAAAAGGAAATGATAAGAAAGGAAGGGAGTTAGTACGCGAGTCCACATATTCCACTTTGTATTTCCACAATTGAGACACAAGAGATGGACACCGTTTCAACCAAACAAGCCCTAAAAGACTTTTTTAGTACTTTTCTTCCATCTATCATCAAGGTTTAGATGCCTAATTAAAAAGTTGAGCAAGGATGAGGAGACCACAAGGAAGGTTAGAAATGATTGAAAGTTCCACCACCATTTGCACACTCAGATTTTCCACTATGTTTTGTAATCCTTCTTTATTCATCAGAAATTGTCAAAATAAGTACCCTTCAATGATGATCTTGTGTGTGGTTGCCTGCCAACCACGGCAATTTTTCCATCAATCTTGGCATGTAAGCTGCGTATTCACTGTTTGTGATTCTTAGGTCATAAGAGAGGCTAGAAGGATGACAACTTGGCGCATTGTCATTCAATCATGATAATTTAACTCTCTTCGGAGTGATATAGAAGAGCCATAAGACCATTGATCAATCATTATGACACGTTAGATACAATATGATCATACAAAACACATATATCCAAGGACAAAACCTCATGGTGGTGGGTCACACGACTCACGCATATGTGCTTTTCCTTCCACGCATGGCATCTAAACTCATCGATGATTGTGCTCAAAAAAGAGAACTCGTTGCAGCCAAACCCATTTTTTGTATGTTGCCGACTTGCCGTTGACAATTTCTGCTTGATGTTGGTTGATGACCCTGGCTTCAACTAAGTAATTGATAAATCTTGTTTTTTCTGTGGTTTTTGATTACTGTTCTTTGAAACAACATAATCTATAGTTACATGTCCAACTCTTGTGAATTAATATTGTCAGTATGTGCCGCTAAAGATTTTTGCAAATGCGCTGCTTCGGCATAGCAGAGTCAGCTCTTAACATGAAGCAAACACTCTGCCAGCAATGCAGAAAATGAATTGAGGATTGAAATCAAAATTATTGTCAGATATATGAATAGTTTACAATTAAGAAATCATGAATTTTGAAGTCAAGAATTGTGGAGAAAAATTAAAACGTCTAAAACTAATACTCCTTTAACATACATATGGAATGAACTTTCATTCCAAGAATTCTAAAGCAAATTCTTTCACATCTCATATGTTACTCCAAATGAGATGTGCTTGGCCTGGTGGTTGATCATGCTTCCAAGCTAATGGATCTCTCTTCTTCTTCCTTGATTGTATCGATCATAACAACAGCTTGATTTATGCTTGGCCTTTCATTTGGTGAAGGATTTATGCACTTCATTGCTACCTGCAGCAAGTTCACCATCCTTTCTTCACTTGCACCTTCTGAAATCAAGACCTTGTCAAAAACTTCAACAGTCCATTCCTCTCTATCCACTGAATTCACCCACGTAGCCAAATTGTACCCATTGTTCTGTACTAGTTTCCCTGTTAAGAGCTCAAGAAGAATCACACCAAAACCATAAACATTAACCTTGAAGGTGTTAAATATCTGGGTGCTCATATCATTGATTTTGAAGCCACTGGATTGTGCAAGCATTGATTGGTGTTGACTCTCAGTTGTCATTAACCCATATTCACTGATACATGGTTCCATGTTCTTGTTGAACAAAACGTTTGTGGATTTCAGGTTACCATGAGCAATCCCATCTTTGCAAAGCTCCTCGTGCATCAGTGCAAGAGCTTTTGCGACGCCAGCTGCAACTCCTAGACTGCTATCCCAGTACACAACGTGATGCGGGTTTATATTAGTAGTTCATTCCGGAGTTTGACTCTGTCTTATTGATGCATAATGCATGAATTCAACGGAGGCTAAATTGATTTGGGCTTAACTGATACCTGCTGCATTCCATGTAGCTTTCGTAATGTCATTTCTCAACCTATTATACTCTATATTTATTTATTTCATTAAAACTCTGGAATTTCAATGGAAATGAAATATATAGAGGTAATGAAGTTACCATGAAGAAACTGGAATACACTTCCATTCGGCTGATATTCATAAACCAGAAGCTTCTCTTGCTTGGAACAATAATATGCAACTGGGGGTAATACATTCGGACGTATCACTTGGTCTATCTTCTGCATTCTCTTCTTTAAATCTTCACTTGAAATACCCCAATCTCAGCCTTTTCACTGCCAATACCATTCCATTGTCAAGCATCACTTTGTAGACGCTTCCGTGTTTTGCCCTTCCAAGTAATTCCGCTGGTGCTCGAAGCAAATCTTCAAATTTCAACCTCTGCACCACTGGACTTGCAAGAACTACAGGAGATGATGAGGACATTCCACTCTCAGCAGATGATATTGAATACTCTGATCTATTTTCACCAGTCTTTAATCCACTTGAAGTACCACGAGGCTTGTTGCTAGTAGTATCCACTGCCACTCCCTTCTTGACAACATTAGTGTTTTCTTCTTTCGGCTTCTTTTTACTAACTAATTTCACGGCAACTAAGAGCAGAACAAACAGAGCAAGGAGAATATAGCCCGAAAATAACAGAACCTGATTAGTTGAACCTTCCAATTTCTTTCTTGCTAGGGGAGATGGTGAGCAAGCATTTGGCAGTGGTTTTCCACATAATCCAGGATTGTCTGAAAAGCTGTCAACTCCAAACCGGCTTTTGACATCTGGAATTGGGCCACTAAGGTTGTTGTTGGAGACATTGAACTGCAGAAGATTGGAGAAATCGAATTCTCGTATTCCACCACTAAGCTGATTGTTTTCCGCAAAGAAGGTTAACAGACCTGAAATCCGAGACAAATCCGGGAGATCGCCAGAGAAATTATTGTTGGATATATCATATCTCTTCAAATTTTGTAACTGTGGTAGAGTACCAGAAAGGTTGCCACAGTACATACAAGTGAGTGAAGTGTTTGCAATTTGATATTTCTTCCGATACACTTCCAACAATATTGTTGCTTACCAGGTTCAAGACAGCAAGAGACTTTGTCGTGCAGCCGGCATCAAGAATGCCACCGAGATTAAACCCATCAAGCACAATTTTTCTAACAGATCGCTGCCTCGTATCACAAGTTACACCCACCCATTTATCATTGCATGGGTCCGAACTTGTATTCCAACCCCAATTCTGATCTCTTGGTGCATTCCCTGCTGAAAGTTTCTCCATGAATTGAACTAGTGCCCGCGTCACATCTTCCACTTCAGAATTTGCGGCAGGGGAGAGGAAAAAGATCACAATGGGCAGTGCCCAGATGAGATTTTGATCCATTTGTTTTAACAAAAATGACATTATCACTTCGCTCTTTTCCTTTATGATGTGACTGTTTGTAGGTTGCAGAACAATGAGAGAGTTAAAATGCTGATGTTTTACTGAACTGACAACTGGCTGAATTTACAAATATGCTTGTAATTTGTGTTTGCGATTGCCAATAAGGACTTAAGTGATCCGGATAGCATCAAGTAGCAGCATATCATATTGTTGTTACTTAGCAGTCGGCAGATTGAAAGAGTCAAGAAATGTTGAATGCCATGTCCCTCTGGATTGGCTTCTAACACTTCAACAGTGTATTAATAATAACAACTCAAGTATTAGTAGGCGGCTTATGTATGATACAAATGGAGCTTTCTTATTCATCCATAATAACGCAAGACAAATACTCAAGATATTGATTGATAATTATAAATTATTTAATAAAAAATGTAGCTTTCACTGGAAGCTCTCTTTGCTTCCCAATAAATTTTGTTCCCTCTTTTTCTGTTGTATTTTGGGAGTGGGGTTTTATTAGATCCAAGTTCTCACTACTCGAGGAGTACCGGCCTCCGTTAACAGTTCACTTTGATTTACAAAACAATTTAGGCAGTTCCAAAACACTACAATTTCACGCAAGGAAGCTTCTTCTTGAGTACCGTATAAACATCTGCCCATCTATGGGCTTGTATTATATTTGAAATCCTGACAAGCAAACGGTGCATTATCTATGGAGATCCAGTTTTACAGGAAACCAATCATAGGTAAAGACAATAGACAAACAGAACTTGAGAGAAGATTTAAAGCAAAGATCATGTAAGAATGCAAATAATAGACAATACATTCACTTTATCTGTGATCTCGCAGAGATCACAATCCAAATAATTGAAAAGGACGGATGGCTGACATGAGAAGCTAACCAACTAATAAGATAAGGGAAAAAAGAGATGGAGACTTTGATAGAAGCATTTCAATTATCATTTTTTTTTCTGTCATTCATCTTCAATGGCTGCCTCATATCCTCACTGGGTAAAATTCATTTCAAGTTCTTTTTTCTGTCGAGGGCAAGATCTCTTTTTTCTGTCATGGTATTACAAGCTAAAACTACAATATAACTGAACAACTGAACATGTTGATTATAGGGATTCATTGCTGCTCTCACCAAGTAATTTAATTCACCGATGGCAAAGCCCCAAAGCTTATCATGGATCTGCATGGCCGGCAATGTCATCATCACTTGATACACTTTCTTCTTCACTGATTTCCTCATCCCCACTATTCTCTTCACCTGCAGAGTTCGTAATATTCTCCTTCTTTGCATATCTCTCACAGTACTCTGTTCCAGCAAATAAGAGTTAAGATAATGACATGTCAAATTCCCAAAACTGTATAATTCCAAACAAGCAGTCTCAGGAAGTACAAATTGCAATTCAGAGGTTCTCCTCATATTATGAGAAAATGTTGAAATGTTTGGAGTTGAGTTCATATTACACTACAGAAGAACATCTATGTGACTAAATCACTCAATTTTAGAATTCATAGAAAATATTTCTATTGCTCAAAGTTGTTTGAACAAAACATCCAAAAATGGGGGGACAAATGGATCAATTCAATGCAAAACACTTACCTTTCACTTTTAGATCATACTGTTTTCGGTCCTTCATCATCAGTGAAGCTGCATCACCATTGAGGGGGTCTGAAGGATTTGGATAAAGCAGGAGTTGTGGAAGAAAAACTTCAAAAATGTTTAACAGATCTGCAGTGAGAGTAATTGCTATATGTGTCAAAAATCCTAGTTAATCCAAAAAGTAAGATGTGTTTGAGTCTGCAGAAAAGAGTGTGCAACTATTATACAAAAACAATGTATACAGACATAAATCCATAAACCAAACAATTTTAAATGCACAAATATATGAGCATGGGCAATATAAACTACATAATATAGGAACAAAATTTAAGAATAGATGGTTACCAAACATAGGGCTCCATGATTGGTTAATAACATCCAAGCATACAGAACCAGACCTGTGATTAATGAAAAAACTTGTTCATAGTAATTCAAAGAACATGCAGTAGAAGATTCAATTTGAAAAAAATAAAGAGACAAATCTGTTTGTCAAAGTACAAGTTGCTCACATCTCATCTACATTAGGGTGGTATATCTTGTTCACAAACCCAATAGAAGGAGATTTGTATGGATAAGCATCAGGAAGCTCAACACGAATCTTCCAAACCCCACCTTCATAAAGGCCTGCAAGCATTGTGTCCATAGACATAAAAATATTAAGAAAAGTGATAAAGATTGGATATTCAATACATTGGATTCTTGGTAAAAGAAAAAGCTGTCCTTGCATAGGAAAAGATGTGCATCCTGTTTATTCCCCCAGAAATTAGTAAGCCTTGGAATTAAACAAATAATATTTGACACTAAATCCTTCTAGATATATCCAAATGAATTGTGTGACAGTATAATATCCAGAACCATGTAATATAGCCCTGGACATCAACCACATAATTTTGTAAGAAAAAAGTTATCTTGAATGTTTAAAATGAACACTGAAATATCAAAATATGATTATCATGCTCCAGAGAACAGCTTTCATAGAAATTATGGGCTTGAAAGACTTAAGAGACTTTAGACTCTTGCAAGTTACATGGAAAGGCAATTGAAGAAACCCGAGTTCCCTGTTGTAATATCAGGAATACTTTACTGCTTTCAAGCAGCTGGCCTAAGACAATTCTTTTCAGGTAAATATCAACTAATATTTGTAAATTCAGCCGCAGAATCAAACTCAAAGCAGATATGTGTGAGTGCGTGAACAACATATAAGCACACATCCAGATCATATGCAGAAAAAATGGAAAGGAGCATCACATTCAAAGTAAAAGCAGAAGTGAGAAGAGATCGTACTTTCCTTTGGACCATGGAATTCCACATTAAATTCATTCAGTCCATCATTTATTGTCTCCACATTGTAATCACTCATCATCCTGCATAACATGAAGTCAACTGGTAACAAAAGACCCAAAGATTGGAATTAAAGTTGCAAATTAAACAAGAGCACTGTAAAACATACCTGCAATAACATGATTTGCTTAATATTGACAATGAGAAATCACCAATTGATGTAAAGGAAAAGCAACAATGAGAAACTTACAATTTCATGACATCCATATCTCTCCTCTTGCTTGGGGAAGACATTTTGATCTTTATTCAATTAGAGATGACAACCTGTTAAAAAATTGAAAAATATAATGATAACATCAATCATACCCCCATTTGCTCATGGGGACCAACAGCAATGATACAAAATGCAAGAATAAGCACCTACCAAACAGAGATTTACAAGCTCCAAGTAACACGGTAAAAGACATATCTCAGAATCAGAAACCTCAGACTTGTTCAATGCTCAAACAAGGAGCATGCAACAAATCTTTTGATGAGAAGAAGAAATTAGTGTATCAAGACATTTGATGGTACGCTAATTAAGACACAAGCTGAGGATCTAATTTAAGACATAACCAAGTTAAACATATGGCAAACTAAAAATTAACCTCAAGTATCATCAACAAAGTTTTCGACTTGCAAACAAAAATGACCAAATTCTACCAACAGCGGAACCAACAATTATGTAACTTACAAATAAATTAAAAAGTAAGTGCCCTCACTCCGTAACACTTAAAATTCTCTTGGGCCATTAAATGTGATCAAATAAGGCAAGGCGCGTTGCCTGATCCGCAATGCAACCCACAGCAATCAAATTGGTCAATGTATAAGCCAAAGAAACAGAGAACACATAATCAAAACAAGGAATTTTAGATTTACAATCTTCCAACCAAAAATAGTCTAACAATAAATAAGCTTTAAATCGCAAATCTCGTCTTCTTTCATGCATCGCCATTTTCTGTCTAATCAATCAAGGCAGAAAGCGGCCAATCCATAATCTTTCATTCCATATTGTAAAAAAATTAAAAAAAAATCCACATAAGTACTAAGCTTTTACACAAACCGTAGTTAAATCAAGATCTACGGCCCCCAAACGAACCGACACAACTCAGAAAAAAATAATTAAAAAAGCAAACAACAAAAAGCTCCATGTCTTACAGTAGCCAATCCAAATTCCGAGAATATCCAAACGGCCTTTTATGGTGGAGTCGAAATTACAGTTTCCGATCGGAGAATCGCGAGAAATAAACAAAAAAATCGAAGGTAGAATGTCAAGGATAGATGAAAGAAAAGGAAGTATCGGGAAAAGAAACGCAGAGGCAGAGTTAAATAGAAAGAGAGAGAATGAGAGGTAGAGTGTCGACACTTCGTTGAAGCAATGATATGCAACGTGGCACGCAAGTTATTTCAGTTGTTTCGTTGCGTTTAATAGGCGCTCGTGGATACTAGAAAGAATGCTTATTCATTGCCTTTACAGGAAAAACAGCACGTTTTTTTTTTTTTAATAAAAATTAAAAAATCTAATTAGCCGTTGGATTAGTTTTCAATTATAAGATTAATTTATTTAGTTTCAAAAATGGGTAAATAACATTTAGGTTCATGAATTTTGAAAAACTTATAGATAAGTATAAATTTTGAATTATTTTTCACATGGGTCCCTGCTGCTTTTTATGTTTTCTTGATAAGATTAAGTATTAATGTGATTACTTTAAATAAATGCAACAGCAATAACTAATAAGTTAAGAATATGTGATTTGTTACTGACGAGGAACAAAAGATTCACTGATTAATATAAGCCCATTATAAGAATTACAGGATAAATGATAACAAGCAAAAAGTAATTCACGCTATCTTGATTTCCATGGATGATCCCCATAGTAACAAAGCATGGCCGACCATAAGTGCAACTGTAGCACCTTGGACAACTACCCTAGCTCTCATGAACATCTGAACCAGGTGATAATTGCCTCATCTGAAACTAATCAAGCCGGCTGTGAGCACTCTGCTGTCATTAGTGCACCTGCGATGGATACATGAAACAAAACTGAGGCTGGATACAAAGCAGTATTCCACAAGAGCAAAGTGAGCAGAGTGTTGAGAAATGGAAGAAAATCTCCAGACCTTCGAACAGAGCAAAATGGGTCAGGATCCAGTAGACTCCTGTTAAATTCTAGAGGAAAGACATAAATGGACTAAATCTTTCAACGTACCAACAGAACAACCATTACCCCTTGCTTGCTTATCTAGCTTAAACCTTCCGCCTCGCAAGCAACCAGCATATCACCTCAGAACAATCGGCACTATAGAGGGACTGCATGCAGCCTCTCATGTACTGCGTATCCAGCCATCAGATTTTGAGCCTGTTGGGCAGTCCCAACTGGTTGTAGAATCCATGTCACCTAAAACATAAAAGTGATCCAGTCTTGATAAAAATTATTCTATTATGCATATCAACTAAAGCTTCAAGCTCCTTCCCCTAAACATGCAAATAATGAAAGCACAACTCCTTACTTCTTTTCTTGAAAAATAAAAAAAAAATAAAAAGTAAATATTGAAAGCCAAGAACATTGATAAAAATTTCACTTCTGTAAGCTGAGACTACAATAATTCCATTACGCATACTGAAGTAACGGACAGAAAGAAACCCATATAAAACGAGTAAAACCCATATAACAAATCACCAAAACCATCAAATTTATTTATATAATACGCCATCAACAAATCAATCCCTTGGAGCAGCATATCTAAACATACAAGCAGATGGCAAACCATGATATAAATTTAAAAAAAAAAAGGGAATCAATGAGCAAAAATAAACTTTTAACACATACCGACGGGAACAAGAGGGTTCCTGACTCGCTTCTTCTCCTCCAATAAATCTTCGAAAGCACAGCACCCATCTTCTCCATTTACGTAACTTGGTTTTGTGAACAAATAAAATGGATCGGAATTCAGGAGCTGGAGAAACTAGTTTGCATATCAACCTGAGAAACAGACGGCTGGCAGTTGATTTTGGGCTCGGTTTTATAGTTCACGGGTCATAGGTTCAGCCTGGATTTATTCGTCCACCTATTGTGTGGACTTTCTGATTTTTTATTCGAAACCGAGTTGCGTAACTATGAATAATTTTTGTTTTACAGAAATAATTAGTAAAATAAAAAAAGGGAAGGGCTAGATTACTATCCAATCACCTTATGGTATATGTGGGTGATATTAGATGCATACAGAACTCGTAAATTGTTTATATTATTTTTTTGAGCATGAATGAGTAAAACGTGGTTTTATTTTTCTGGATTCCAGCGGATGAAATTCAACGGTGAATAGGGTATAACTGTGTGATTGGCAACGAAGAAAACAATGTGTTCCAGCCAAACCATTCTTCAACTGCAGCAGGATATTAGTAGAACTGGCAGTTGATTAATTCGACCCTTCCCCAAATATCTGGCGACCACCAGGGAGAGAAAAACAGAGTGATAGTATAGCCATGGGAGTGAAATCATTCTTGGTGGGAATAGTTCTATTTGAAGCGATGGTGGCGGTGGTTTTCTTAGACGTTGGCTTAACTACACTCAGTAAAGCAGCCATGTCCGAGGGAGCCAAGCACTTTATCTTGGTTTTCTATGCCAATCCTGTTGGCTCCTTCATTCTCCTCCCTTTTTCTTTCTTTATAAATAGGTTGGTAATCTCATTATTCTTAATCAATCAACAAAGCCCGTGTTTTTTTTTAAAAAAAAAAAAAACACTTATGGTTTGTTTCTCTTTGTTTGTCTAGGATGAAGAGACCTCCGCTGACGTTTGCTTTTTTCTCACTAGTACTCGTTCTTTGCCTTGTAGGGTGCGTTTTGGCATCAAAAAGAGTTCATTTCGTTGATTTTAGACAGTGGGTTTCTGCTTGCTTTTGTGGAGGAATTTGGTTGTCATACGCGTTTGATACTTGCAGGATTGTTTTGGTGCAGAACTGTGTATTCACTGATGTCAGCTACAGCTCTCGTACCCTTGCTTCTGCTATGAGCAACTTAATCCCACCTTTCACTTTCGGGCTAGCTGTTATCTTCAGGTTCTTGTTCTTCTTATTTTTTTTCATTCTTTCAACAAATAGAAGAGATAGAGAAGAGAGAGAAAGAGGGAGTTCTTGCCGTGCAATTCCTGATATTGATAGACCGTACACCTGAAGAACTGAGATGAATGATGAATCCTTCTTTATCTTTGTTAAATGGCGATCATCTTATGCTTAATTTAAGAGCCGACTAAAGATGTACGTTAAACCTATAAATGCTAATGGTTGTTTGCATTTTGCCATTTACAGGATGGAAATCTGGATTTGAGAAGTTTAAGAAGCCAGGTAAAAATCATGGGAACTCTGGTATCTATATCAGGAGCACTTATCATAATTCTATACAAGGGGGGTGGCTGCCTTGTTAAGTCAGCTTCTCAACAACTACCAGCTTCATTTTCGTTGTTGGTAAAAACAAATAATTGGGTTATAGGAGGCTTTGACCCTGCAGTTGCTTTCCCATCTGTTGCCGTATTGAACATTCTCAGGTGAATGCCATTTGATAAACAACCAAAGAGAGATATGCATCCTCTATATCATTAAAACCTCTGGTTACAATGGAATTAATATTGGTTCATTCTGCAGCAATTCTCAAAGGCCATCCTTCAAAGATTACTGTAGTTACCTTCTATAACTTATTTGGCATCATACAGTGTGTAATAGTTGGGTTGATTGCAGAGAGAAACCCAAATGCTTGCTATTGTCATCTACTAAGCAAGCATATAATAAGTTTCCTTCAAGTGCCATTCTTAGTTAGATCAAGAAAAATGAGCATATTTTGTTTTTACCAATTTGTTGTTAAGGCAGTCTTCGGGAATGTGATGACATTTGGTGTAGTAGCATGGTGCCTAGGTCGAAAAGGGCCAGTGTTTATGGACATGTTCAAGTCAGCGGGGATTTCTATTGCAGCCTTCGTGAGCGTCATCTTCCTCGCGATACACTGCATGTTTGAAGGTAACAATCTCTGTGTTCTAATTCAATTGGCTAGTTAATTATCTCAACACACGTAGGAAAGCTTGGCTTACCTAATATCATGTAATCTGAACTTAGAGCCCTTGAAAGCTTTTGAGCAGCTCATACAGTGCAGTGTTATTGGAGCAATCATACTTGTTGCTGGCCTTTATGGGGTGACGCAGCGCCATACAAAGAAGAGGAAAAAGTAAACAAAGATACCAGGCCACAGCAGTTAGCGTCTCAAAAGACAATTGATCCCAGAGAGCCACATATAAGTGTAAGCCATTGTTGATAATTCTTTTTCTTTTTCTTTTTTTTATTTTGAACTTCTTGTTTGAAGAAGCTTAGAGACGCTATATAGGGTACTGGATTGATTTCTTTCTAATACTTTTCAAACTGCTCAACTCTACAACCAAGGACATGTTTATGAGATACTTTTGACATGATTTCTTTCTGTACAATTTTTGTTCTTCATTGTAATTCATTCCATGTAATTGAGATTAGGGCTAAGCCTATAGGTGCTGTACGGCTCTCCCACTTTTTGGTTGCAATCTTTCACTTCTCTGCTGTAAATCATAATTCTTTCGGTTACAATTCCCAACTTTTTTTAATTTTCTGGGTATAACCTATAAGTTGGGAATTGTAAGTTATAATTCTTTCAGTTAAAATTCCCAACTTTTTTAATTTTCAGATATAACCTATAAGTTGAGATTGCAACAAAACTAAAAAGTGGGAGAGTTGTATCGCACACCTGCAACACTATAGCATAACCCTTGAAATAGTTTTGCTTCCTTCACGAAACTATCAAGAAAGAAAACATACCACATTACCATTATCTTAAAAAAGTAGCTCTGAAGAAGAAAACATACTACATTACCATAATCCTTGAAAAGTAGCCCTTACAAAGAAAGCATACGACATTGCTATTATCTTAGAAAAGTAGCATGTATGCATTTCCAATCAACAGATAATTAGTGATAAAAAAAAGTAACCCAAATTAAAGATTTTTGCAGATCTAGAAAAATTCAATTTCAACCATTTCTCTCATTCTAACTTCTCACTTAAAAAACAGCCACTAGTTATTCAAGGATAGCATATATTTTCTCCCCGTAATAAGTAAATAAACAACCAATCAAACGCAAAGAGTTGACGCAAGATGTCAGTTGCGTTCATTTTACCAATAATTATTGGAAAAGTTATATATATTATATAAATGCCCAAGCTATCTCCAGAGTTTATATATGTATGTGGGAAACAAATATTGAGGACACCACTCAATCTTACTACTGTTTTTTCTCGACTAATAAGAAATAGCAATAAACTATCAATTCCCACAGAAGTGGGCCTCACTCTTTTGTTGTCCAAACCGCCCGCATAATTTCTTTCAAGATGTTGCATAAAACAGAAACAGGAGTTCTGTGGACAGACAATGACAATAGGGTAATTGAATGCACCTGAATAATAACCCAAATTCATTTCTTGAGATCATCAGACATCGTTGATGGTATGCAATGAGCTGCAAGAATATCCAGGGTAGCTGCTTTTGCTGTCTTCGTGCGGAGGACCACTATCTGCACATAAGAACATTCATATGAATATAAGAGTCTACCAAGGAGAGTATTATCACAGAGAGAGAGGGCGGGAGGAGATAGGGAGAGAGAGGACCTGATCACATTCTAGATCAAATTTCAAAAATTCATCATCACAATTCTCAACCATGTTTGCCAAACTCTTCAGATTCTTCACAGGCTTACCGTTGAAAGCAAGAACCTACACAGTTGCTCACAATAGAAAGTATTCAACAACTAACAGATTAAAGCTAATCAACTACTGAAATTAAAGCACTTTGCAACTGCGAATTGGTCTTAACCTGAGTGTTAACAATGTCCTCATACCCAATATTAATATCAGCCACAAGAACCTTTCAAAATTTTCGAAGAAAAACAAAATGTAAGAAAGAGAAGATCAGTGCAAAAAAACTTATCAAAGTAGCTCAGTGAGAAAGAACCTGAGAAACCACAACAATCTGCTCATCTAGTGATTGCGGCATTGAGTACAAGAGCTTGTCCAAGAGTTTAACTGGAGCTTCATATCCATAATTCTTTCCATACTGCAAAAATATGCAAATGCATGGTGTAAAAACAAAAACTTGGGAAGAAACAAATTGTTCACCTTCAGATCCATGTAACTAATACTGACCAAAGATAAGTAATACACAGGCAACAAACAGAAATAAATAAACTCATAAAATAAACTAAAAAAGAGAGACCAAAAAAAAGATTGCATCATAGTATAGCCAAAAATAGCTACGCATTAAATTCTATATGTTATCTTCAAGGCATACATTGCAACGGTGGACTTTTTCTGAGCAAATCAACAAAGGGCACATGATGCCGGCACAGAATCAGCATTTTAAGGAGACGCCAAGACAGCTGTAAGGACATAATGCAGGTTTGAACATGGTACACAATGCTCTTGAACAGAATTTCATACCTTATTGGAGTAACCAGAACCCATTTGTCACACTAATAATCATCCAATACTTCATGCAACAATGCAAAAGTTTCACAGAAAAAAACTCAATATCAGTTGTCAAGAATTTATGTATATATAGAAAAAGCAATATACCACATCATAGAACCTCAACTAATAATTCAAGCACACTAGCATTGATCCACTAAAAAGATTAGATATTGGCAGCAAAGCAACAGAAGATACATGAAAGGAGAAACAGCTTTCAAGTCATTGTTCTGGACCACACACAAATATACCAAATCACACAGGAATTTCAGAGTTGATTGCACACCTCAGAACGGAGATAGGGAACAGACACTGTAGAAAATACAAATCCCCCGACTATGTAATATGACGGAGGTCTCCCCTTGTTGTGAGATGGAATAAGCCTTCTCTGAGTGGCAAGTTTCATGTTGAAATTGAGAATCTTAGAATCACGGAGAACTTTAACTGCTGCACCATCCCCAGTATACTTTTGGGTGACCAGGTAACTAAAACCCATGCGTTCTCCATGCCGAAAGGGAACTGAAAATTTAACGAGAAAGAGAGAGAAGATCCCAGTCACAAATGCACGGCGACAATTGAAAGGTACAACTTAAACTTGTTACTTTCTATCTGAGAAGTCAGAAATGAAAAATTTGCATGGCTAGACAAGTTACAAATGCATAAATATATGTTTCTGTCATGATTATTATCAAACTACCACAGTTAATATCTTATATATAGTATATAATACTACTTATAATTGTACTAAACTCAGGAGTCCATGTCACTCTTGCAACTCTCCTCATGTTTCCAGTCTTCCATCTGTTGATGGGAAAATAAATTAGCTCCAAACACAATACATGGAGTACTAATAACAGGTTTACAGGTAGTGTCTTTGTAAAAGGAATGTAACCAAAACAGCCATTCTCAAAAAATAAATTGGGAGTTTTTCTTGTCACACAACAAAAACATATGAACACACATGTCAAAACATTTTTAAATATGCACATAATCGGAACTTAACTGTGAATAAGAATTATACACTTACCGGTTCCATCATTGGCAATGTCAACCCCATCAAAGCTCAGAATTATATCAGATGGCTTCAAAACCTCAGATTCTGGGGCAGTGGGATCAACTCTTCGGATACGAACACCCTTTTGATCATCTTTCATACCCATTGCCATACGCAAATCCGGATTCTCCATTTTCTGCCACTCAACACCAAGAATTGGGAACCCTAAAACATGTAATGAAAGACAATTAGATTCTATGCAAGACAAGCTAAAGCAGCACATACCATAACCATTTCAGGATTTAAGTTAATTACACAAATTGAAAGGAAAAAAAAACATTGATCATAACTAGCAAAATGTCAGTCATAACTAGGTAACCTGTATATGCTCCATTCTTTTCATAATCCTGGATGAAATGTGTGATGACTGGTGTTGGTATGACATAACCTATATTTTCCACATCTTCATGCTTAATAGACTGAAATGCAATACCCACACAATGTCCTTTATCATTAAAGGCAGGCCCACCAGAATTTCCAGAGTTTATAGCAGCATCTATCTGCAAAAGCAAACCAAAAAAAACAATTTTACAAGTACAGCAGCTTAAATAGAAAAAAAAATATCAATATCCTTGAACCAAATTCCAAAAACCTGTAAACCCATGAGCTCAGTCAACCCATGAACATAAGATAAAATCTCTATTCGTGATACAACACCGCTTGTCACGGAAATTGTATCTCCTCCAATTGGATAACCCACAACAGTTACTGCATCTTGAAGGGTAGGCAATTCCCCAAACTCTACTGGTGATACTCCTTCCCAAAACTCATCATCATTAACTGTAAGCATGGCTGCACATCACCCAAAACAAAACTCACATTTAACAAAAGAAATCTTTACCCAAGTCTGCATAACATACATAGTTACCAATATTAAGCCCATGCAATAATAAAAAGAAGACCTCAGATACGCAATCCAATCACCCATCCGGTTCATATGCAATAGTTCTTTTTCATTATGCACACCTTGTCCATATCAAAGCAAAGAGAATTCTCACACTCAATGAAAACTACAAATTCTATCCTTCAAAATATATATATATATATATAAATCCAAATCACAAAAATTTTGCTTTATAACAACACAGCTGACGTCTCACCGTTGTTTAAAGGGCTATAAACTGTATTCCACCCGTTAATAAGCACATGCAAGAAGTGAATCCCATTATATCAAATACATGGTTTGGACTTTAATTCCTAATCTCACAGCTATAAAAAAACATAAAAAAATGAATGATCACGGTCTATACACAAATGAAAGGACAGCTACCAATGTCACACTCGGTTCCAATAGCTAGCACCGTCGCCAAGTACTTAGCATCTGAGCCTCTTTTCTTGAGCTTAACCTGCGTGTAATGCTTCACAGAATGCGCATTTGTCAACACCCTCCTGCCTCCAATCACGAACCCACTACTACTCGAACTGTACTGTCTCTTCCTCTGCCAGGGCAGCGAAAAATTCGGCTCCGTGTGGACACAAAACACCTTCACCACAGCGTCCATCGCCGGTAAAACTCTGGCCACCGCAGGCCCCACCTCCCCCACATAGTCCGCTCCTCCATTCTCCACAGCCCGAGAATGCCCCACACGCGGCGTTGGAGGCGGTTTTTCCTCTAATATTTCATGCTTGGGCAATTTCTTAGGACGGCCGCGGCGGCGACAGTTGTCAGGGTGATGATTATTAGTGGTGGCGGCGGCGGTGGATGGATTGGTGAGAACGATTTCGACGTTAGAGACGGAAAAAACGTCGTCAGCGGCAGTAGTAATAGAAGGGACATCTAGGGTTTCGTCGGTGGCGGGAACTTTGGGTTTCCGACCTCTTTTCCGTTTATTTTCCGACATCACGGGATGTTCGTGTTCATCTTACTAGCAAAGGGAAGTGAGGGACTGTAAGTTGAAGTCGGAAGAAATTGGAAAGAAGAGGAAAGGCGTCAAGGGTTTACTGTAAAGGAAACCATTTGGACTTGGATTTATTGACTGATCGGGTAGGCCAATGTTCTAATCAACTCCTCTAAGCCCACATAATTGAGATAATTTCCAACTACACTACAAGAGGCTCTGAGTGCATCGACCAAAAATTTTACCAATGGGCCTTTTCTATACGCCCACTAAACCCAGTCATTTGGTCACTAAGTACACCATGTCAATCTCTGAGTTCACTGGATGGTTTTGATTTATTCACAGATAAGAATGGACTATGGTTCTAGTCAAGTCCTCTAAAGCCCATCTAACGGTGTATTGAGATTATTTCTAGATACACGAAAGAACCTCTCAGTACACCCAAAAACCAAAAAGTTAAGAACGGGCCCACCTTTTAGATTATCACTAAGTAAACCGGAGCAATATCTGAGTTCACCGAATAGTACTAGATTTATTAATGGATAAGGTTGGGCCATTATTCTAGTCAACTCCTCCAATCCCACCTAGCAAGGTGGCTTTTGGTAGTCTGAGGCTGCTTCCAGAAGTTCAATTAAAGGTACGGGGGTGTAGTCAAAATATTTATTGCTATGGTCGGTATTACGACTTGTGTTTAATCGGCGTATTCAGAATGTCTCAATACTGCGCTTGGAGGTTTGCTAAAAGCCATTAGGGTGTACTTAAGATATTTTTAGTTGCCTTTGTCAGTAAAACGAGTTGGGTTTAACGAGTGCATTCACAACGTTTTTAGAGTACGTTTAGAGGTTTAATTAAGGCCGCTGGACTGTACTCAGGATAATAGTTAGTTTTGTCAGAAATATAAGTTAAGTTCAGTGGGTTTAGTCAGAATATTGTATTAGTGCTTTTAGAAGTTCTGTTGGTGAAGTCAAAATATGATGCGTCTTTTCAATGGGTGTATTCAAAAAGTCTGCAGAATGCGTTCAGATGTTGATTAAAGCCAGTGAGGCGTACTTAGTATTCTAGAAGCTTTTGTCAGTTGTAAAAGTTAAGTTGAGTGAGTGTAGTTAGAACATTGTAAGAGTATTTTAGAAGTTAAGTGAGCGTTCGTAAAAAATTAATCAGTCTTTTCAACGGGTGTATTCAAAATTGATTAAGAGTGCGTTTAAAGGTTTAGTTTAATGGGTTAAGTTGGTCTTGTCAGCAATATAAGTCGGGTTCAATGGGTGTATTCAGAATAATGATGACTGTGTTTAGACGTTGAGTACAAGTCACTCAGTCGCAATCAGACTTTTGTTGATAATACAAGTACAGTGGGTATAGTCAGAATGCTCTGAGGGCATTTAAAACTTCAGTTAAAGGCTTGGTTGTGTAGTCAGAATATGAGCCTGTCCTGTCAGAATATGACTCCATATTCAGAATGCGTTGAGAGGTACAGTTAAGGCGACGGAGTGTACTCAAAGATGTTGGTTGGACTGGTCAGTATATGATTTGGGTTCAGCATGTGTAGTCAGAATAACTATGGGTGGTTTTAAACGTGGTGTTAAAGGTTTAGTGTCTAGTCAAATTGTTCCAGGGATGCTTTCAGAAAACTTGTTGAAGGTTTAGGGGTGCAGCCGTAATGTTTACTGGTCTTGTTAGTAAGTGAGTTGGCTTCGTCAGGTGTATTGAGATTATTTGCAGGGTGTGTTTAAAGGTTTCGTTAAAGCGATTGAGGTATGCTAAGGAGAATGCCGTCAGTGAGTTTTAAGAAATCAGGGTCTAGTATTCAGTAAGTAGGGTTAATTGGGTACAATCAGAATGATCTATGGCACCATTTAGCATATTCCTAAAAGGGTCTTCAGAGCTCTTGCGGTGTACACAGAATTAATTTTGTGCTTTTTTAAGACGTCGATGGCGTGTAGTCCGAATATGTTTGGGTGTGTTTAATATAAGTATACAAGGGGTACGTTTAGAAATAATGGTGGACTTCTTCAGTAATCGGTGGGGTGTATTAATTGTCAATGACGTGTGTACTTAGATTACGTCTATGGTAGTCTGGGGTACATTTGGATAATATTTCAGTCTTTCTAGTAAAATGTGGGGTCCGTCAGTCTGATAACACCCTGAATGTATTCCGAGTACACCTGTACCATTTTCTTAGAAGTTCTGAACTCATCAAATAGGCTCACAAAATATTCTGTCCGCACCCCTTGAACTTTATTCGAGTGCATCACGGATCAGTTTGATTGACCCACCCTATATACTGAATACACCCAGAAGTGAGACTCATTATTATTAAAGAAGCCCACAAATACTCTGACAACACCCGTTCAAGTTATATTTAATATAGTGAAACCTAATGGACACACCTAATATTATAACAACCAACACTAAATGCACCCACAGGATAATCTTACGACACCCTAGTAAAGTCTTGTTGTATGCTGACTACATTAATAATCAATCTGAGTTCACCCACAAGAGCTGTGTATTATTCTGAGTGCACACCATTCAATCTTTTCAGCACTCGTTAAATGCACCCACCGAAATTCTGTCTACTTGGAGTGAATCAAACATTAATGCTGACTACACCTACAGTAAATTATGAACATACGAAAGTTCTTAAACTTGCTGATTACACCAAACAACAAATCTGATCGCACCCAATACAGAAGATTTCTGAATAATCTTTTTTTTTTTTTTTTTACTTCCAAAAGCCGCCACTCCGTTCCCTTTTCACTATTTTTTTTTTCCCCAAAAGTTTTAAAATAATAAACAATAAAAGAAAATGTACACTAGAGTAATCTCTGAGTTCACCCACTAGAAGTCAATAATTAATGGAAAGGAATGAGCCTTTGTTCTACTCAGCTCTTCTAGACCCATGTATTTAGATTATTACTAAATACACCCAATAATGTGAGTGTGCCGATTGATAGATACTAATGGGCTATTGCTCAATTGAACCCCAAGAGTCCCACGGAACCGAGGGATGGAAACTGCTACTAAATTCCCCAATAATTCCTCGGACAGAACCCAATGGGCTTGAATTTACGGATGGATATGAGTGGGCCATTATTTATTCACGTCTCAAAACCCTGGTAACTGTGTGTTCATAGTTTTGCAATTACAGCTTTATTGTTTGTAGGTAAGTAGACCGAAGGAGCTCGACAACTGTAGTGTTTAGAATTTTCAGGGGGTGTATATAGCAAAGATGCCCGTCTGGTTCGGATGCCATGTAGTTGATGTTTTAAACTGAGTCACCACCCACCAAACTATTTGGAAATTATAGCCAAAAATGATTACGGCTAGAAATGTTGTAGCATAAGCATGCTTTCGAAAGATACTAAATAAAGCTCATGATGCATAAGGAACTGTTTGAGAAATAAAAAATATATATATATATAGATATATAATCATGGTCAATCAAAATCAACTGCAGAAGAAAGCCTGCAAAGGATGAATGGCATTTTAGAATAGACCCAAACAGTCCCTTAAAACTTTTCACCTCGTACAATTCCATTCCGCTTCCACTCTGTGGGCAACCCTTCCTTAATTATGTTACTTAATCTTTACTTAATCCTTAGACCAAGCCTGCCCTTTTGAAATCACCAATAATTCAACCTGCCAGTGCCAATCCATTACCTTTTGCTTTTCAACTCCCCTTTCTTCTCAGCTTTTCCTTTTCTTTTCTCTTTTGTTTCTTCTTCCTTTTTCTTTGTATCTGGTATTTTCTCAAATAACAAACATGTGATCCTACAGTTTGATAACATGTTATTATCATCACATTCACTCTTGTATCGTTTTGTTTAATCTAGTATTTCTTGCTAATTAGATGATGTGAGACTCCAGCATTTTGTTATAATTGTTACAGAAATAAATATGATGTTATTGCGAAATTTCTAAATTAATATAATTTCACTTGAAGGAAAAACCAAAATTATGACTCATGAGTGTCCAATCCATGGCCCCAAAGGCATAATTTAGAAAGCAAAGTTAGGTTGAACGTCTATGGCTTGGCTTGGCTATCACAACTAAAGAAATAAACAAAACTAACGGGGGGAAAGAGAGTGCCGGTTTCTTTCCTTTTCTGTGAAGAAGACTGCTACCATTTTCAATCAATCAAAGTCCCGCAAGGATACCTGTTTCTTTATGGTCCTTAGACACCCACCAATTCATATTGTAAATTAATGAAGTAGGTATCACTTCAATGGAATCTGCTTTGCTCTGGGTCCGTTTCATTTTCAACTTCATCTTCCAATACAATGCTGCAGTCCCGGTTTTTAAATTATAGAGAAGTAATTAAAATTATAATTTTTTGAATTAAAAATAAAGACGGAAAAATGAAAGACACTGGAATAAAAAATCTTGGTATTGACCACGCGCTTCACGCGCTGATCACGGTTATGCCGCCCTGTGTATGTCCAGTCTTTACAATGACAATACAAACTACAAACTGCCTTGAAATTCAATTCTGGGACTAAAATAAATGCACCGGCTGTCCTTTCCCTGGAATCTCTCACAATAAAAACCCAATCTTGATTTACAAGGCGAAAAAAGGAAGTTGAGCAATGCTACAGAAATAGTGAATAAGTGAGAGTCATGTGATCCACCACTAACCAAAGAAAGAAGAAGCCATAAATTTGTCCACCAACGAACTACCCTTT
This sequence comes from Swietenia macrophylla, assembly GCA_032401905.1. Taxonomy (NCBI): domain Eukaryota; kingdom Viridiplantae; phylum Streptophyta; class Magnoliopsida; order Sapindales; family Meliaceae; genus Swietenia; species Swietenia macrophylla. The sequence goes on along the minus strand of CP135568.1, from coordinate 1,911,772 downwards.
TGTTTTTTTTATAATTTTGTTTTTTATTTTTTTGTTGGGAGTTTTAGTTTTGTGTTCACCAGTATCTTAACTCATAAAAAAGCTATATTTCTTTCTTCTTTGTTTGTTTTTGGTTTCAATGGCTTCTAGTGCTTCGAGGTTCATCAAGTGTGTGACAGTTGGTGATGGGGCTGTTGGGAAGACTTGCATGCTAATTTGTTACACAAGTAACAAGTTCCCTACTGTATGTACTCTTTGTTGTTGAGGATCATTCATCTGGGTCTGTCATTTTTGTTTCTTTTTTAATTTTTTTGCGGTTTTGTGTATTATTTAGTGTGTTTATGCGTCTGGGTTCTGCAGCTTTTCTGTGCCTTATATGAATATTTTAAAACCAATTACTGAATTTTGCTTCTGGGGCTTCTCATCGAATTAAAGTTCCCTTTTTGGGCTGTCGATTGTGATTTTTTTCCCTTTTTGGATAGTCATCTGGGATTTACTTCTTCTGTGTTTTCCTTTTCAAGCAAATTAAGATTAGACAAAGGAGATGTTTTTATTTTTCTAAACATTAATGGTTATTTTGCTTATCAGGATTATATACCAACAGTGTTCGATAACTTCAGTGCAAATGTGGTAGCTGAAGGAACTACTGTCAACTTAGGTCTCTGGGACACGGCTGGTAATAATTCTCTTGACTCACTGTGATAATTAATTTTTCTCTACTAGTTTCCACTCTATGTTCGCCTCAAAGATAACAGTTTTGCTAACTTAGATTTGTTTCCAATGAATGGTTTAGGGCAAGAGGATTACAATAGGTTAAGGCCCTTGAGCTACAGAGGGGCAGACGTTTTTGTCTTAGCTTTCTCCCTGGTCAGTAGAGCGAGTTATGAAAACGTTCTGAAAAAGGTACAATTACCTGCACTTGTCTTTTGATTTTCTCGAAACAATACAATTGATTATGTGCTTGTACAGTAACTTTCTAATACTTGTCTACCTGCTTAGTGGATCCCTGAACTTCAACATTACTCTCCTGGAGTACCAGTTGTATTGGTTGGAACAAAATTGGGTGAGTTAATAAGCTCAATACTCATAGACACTTATCCCCCAACGTGGTTTTATGTAGGGTAATTTCTTGTCAGGTATTATTTGCTTGCTGTGAATCATCCTTTTGGGCCACTCATTTCTATCAAATCTGTTCTGATAAATGGGATGCCCATCTTGTTAACTGGATAAAGACTTATTTAATAATAGAGGTGGGTATACCATTTCTCAGATGCACACATTTTCCTGATTGCTGTTCAATTACTCACTTTACCAAAGACATTGTTTTGCAGGTTTTGTTTTTAGCAAACCAGGACTAGTGCAGAAAATGCTGAAATTAATTAAAGTAATCTTTTTGAAGTAGAACCTTGGAATCAGTGAAAGAAGATTTTATATTATGTACAAAATTGAAATAGATGAAAGCAGTATTCAGCTTTATCATTTTCTCTTTTCTCTGTATACCTCCTCTCAGTTAATTTTTTAATTCACATAATAAGTCTGATTTTTCTGTTTTTACACCAAATATAGGGCAAAATACATTATTGGGAAAATTTTACAATTAAAAATACTTGAGGGCTCTTCAAGTATGAGTTTACTCTTTCAAATGAACATACATTATTGTGAAAAATTTATCATTTTCTGATAGAATGATGCATGCCACAGGAAAGGGGAACGATCAGCAATTATGTTAGCTGTATTGACATTTATCTTCATTTTTACTGGTATATTAGTTATTTGAAGTGATTTTAGTTTTCTCAACTAATGTGTGATTTACAATGGACCTGTAGATCTTCGTGAGGATAAGCATTATTTGGCTGATCACCCAGGATTGGTGCCTGTGACCACTGCACAAGTCTGTTTTATTCACTAGTTGCTTTGTAGTATCTTGGAAACAGTGGGTGCAGTGTTCTAATGTCTTAGTGCCTAAATGTTTCCATATAAGCAGGGAGAGGAACTCCGTAAACAGATTGGTGCTGCGTATTACATCGAGTGCAGCTCAAAAACTCAGCAGGTATGTCAAATATTGACAGGAAAGTTAATTGTAAACAACACAAGAATGATATCTGTGAGCTGACTTCCTTGTTCACTACTAGATGTACAAAGCCATTAGGATTGTTGATATTATAGTTATAAGGCCTTTGTTCAGAACTAGACAAACAATTGTCTCTTGGAGAAGAGATGCAGAAGCTGCTTAATTCATGCCTTAGGATGGTGTGATATTATAGTTATAAAGCCATTGTTCAGAACTAGATGCATTCACAATTTTTCTGGGTCTTCCTAAGATGCTTGGCTATGCTTGTTAAATGCTGTTTTTCCCATTGTTATTATAGCTACACCTGGAGCTTATGTGTTTTGTGCCGTACATCCCAGATACTTTGAACTTGTTTCAACTGGGAATGCTTCTTTTGTGAAAGAACTCTCTATTAGGCATACATCCTGTGGTCATGACAACAAAGTCATAAACTGCATGACTATTCAAATTGGGCAGTGTGTCATGCTAATCACATTATAATTGTACCATGTTCTATAGCTTAGACTCACCTTAATTTACTCAAGGAGAGTTATACGATTTCTTTTCTTTACATATTATTCTATAAATGACCCCTTGCCCATGCCATTGCAGAATGTGAAAGCAGTTTTTGATGCTGCAATCAAGGTAGTTATCAAACCTCCACAGAAACAGAAGGAGAAGAAGAAAAAGCCACAACGAGGATGCCTATTGTCAGTATCTGCATTTCTTGATCTTCTAAAACTTGCTTATTGTCTGCTGCCTGTCTAATATATGGTGTCTTTCTGCGTTATCATATAATATGCCTTTTAGAATTTTAGATGTTAAGGCTCACCAAGCACATGCATGTAATGCACTTCATCATCACTTCCTCTCCATCATTTATCATGTACATATATTGTTACTTAATGCTAAATACTCATCTTTGCTTCTATAAACATGTTTCTTTTGGCACAGTAAGTGTAGGTTTTCTTAATTCAAATGGAAACAACACTATTTTAAGGTGCTTTGTGGTGAAAGTAAATCTATTCACAATGACTAGAAAACACAGTTTCTGGCCTAGAATCCTGCAAAACGCGGGAATCAGATTTGGTTTATTTATTTGCTGGGCATGAATTGGTTTCTCATTTGAATTGCAGAGATGTCTTTTGTGGGAGGAACCTCGTGCATCTCAAATGAAAAACATTCAAAATGGAAGCATAATGGTGTGATCATTCACACATTCCACTGCGCCAAGTGTCCTCCTGTCCGCAGATTCGTTAGGATCCAATGAGTTTGATTTCCATGCAGTGTTTTTAGTTGGTTGCAGCGTAGCTCTGTCAAAGTCTCGCCCCCTTGGTGCCAGTTTCAGTTTCCAATCCCTGTGATCTAATTGTCATCTGGCCCACAGATTTGTTGTAAAGAGTTAAAAGCTCATACTATTTTTCAGCTGCTTTTTACTAGCGAGTACGCACGGTTGACAATTTTCTGTACTTTCATTTTGTTACACTCAATGCATGTATTTACTTCAGTTAAGCAACAGCTAATATCTGAACACTGTTCGAAGTCCGGCCTCCTTCCATGGCATTAGAATTTATCTCACAGGATTTACAGTTCACAATGTGAAAAAGTAGTTTCCCATTTACCTGCGACTAACTACAATCAGATTTAAGGGATGTCGCGGCCATTACACGCATGAGGAGCTGCAGAAATTTTTCCAATGATTGATCCAATAACCAATCTCAATGATCTTCGTTTCAATGGCTTAACAAATTAGTTGCTGCCACTTTGTCAACTGGTTGCGTGAGTAATAATTGTTGTCATTCATATCAAACTCCGACGGCAAAATAAACTTTCAATATGCCCAGAATGTACCAAGTAATAAATTCATCAAATTCTCATGAATATAGACGCCGAAACCCAACTGAGCCACACCACAAATCAAGATTTAAGGGCAAAAAAATTTAAAACAATTTGGTACTATTACTCCACGTCAGTAGTGATTTCCATGGCCAAAATAACTAACGTGCAAACAAACATGGGGCAGAAGACGATGATACAAAATGGAACAGGAAAACAAAAAGGTCGGTCGAGCCCAAGACACAATGATGTTTAAGTAGAAATTAAATACAAGCAATGTCTAAGTCTCCCATTTTGGAGCATATTTCTCCACAGAAATATTGTGGAAGTAGAAACTGCCCACATTGGTCATGAACTTTCAACTATGTAACAAAAAGCAGGGACCCTCCTAATAATACATGGCTAAAAAATGCCAGTAATCCTAAAAGAAAAATACAAGCAATCTTATTTTAAACGCTGATGGCATAAAACTGCTGTGAATTAAACCATAGCAGATGGACTACAATCTGCGTTAACAAACAAAATAAACTAGTATAAAATACATAATCATCCACAGAAGTAAACTGCAGAAAAGCTCCCGGGTACCAAAATTCAGTAATCACTCAGCTAATTAAATGCGACTAACAGAATATAGGGTGTAAGAGGCAAATGAAAAGAAAGATAAATTAACATCAAAGTACATACAAAAGGGCTTCTGCATAAAGCATATCATTCCAACCTCCATTATATGGATTGTTTTGGTTTTGGGTCTGAACGGTTTATATTGTTGATGCATAAAAACCACTACAGGCATCAATTATAAATGTCTGGGCTACAGAATGCATGCTTCCAACAGTTAAACTATCTACAAAGGGGGTCTGCATCAATATCACCCAGAACAAATTCAAGGAACAAACAGCTTGAAGAACCCAGACAGATTCTTTTATAGTATGGTTGATACAGCAGAAGGGTGGGGGTTGAAGACTAAGAACTACATTGAATAACTCACCACCCAGCCTCCACGAGCACAAGTTAGACCTCAGGTGTTAGTCAATGCCCATCCTTGAAGAACTGGAGAAAAAAAATAAGAATATTAAAGAAAAATAAACAATGGATGATCAGAAAGCATCCCGGAGAGAATAATAGAGATCCAAAATACATATGCAAGTAATTTCATCCCAAATCAGAAATCCTTGAAAAGAAATATAACCAGATTGTGATTTATTTATCTAGCAATGCAAGCAGGGAGCCAAAAAAGAAATTAAAAAAAAAACTGTTGACAATACAGAAAAGGTTATTGGTCCCAACAAAACTATTCATTAAATGAATGGATTGTTTATCTATTTAATTTTTGCAGGGTTGCGCTTGGATGATATGATCCTAGAGATCAGATAATTAGACCTCACATATCAATGAAGTCCTAGCTAGTGACAAGATAAATGTCGTCCGCATGTAGTGGTGCATTTCAGTCCTTAACAGTGGGCCAGAGATAAAACATTCCATTTGCCAAGAATGCATATCAAGAACTTACAATATTTCACGGGTCAGCAAATTGTGACATTAGGCATTCTTATTGCCATGAAGGCCGTTTATAACCATCCCATCCTCCTTCAGGTTCCTTCCTCTTCAAAAGGCCACCTGCCACTTGATAAATTCTTGCTTGTTCCTCTGCTAGAACCTGTGAACTGGCAACAGACAGTTGCCTTGGCACAAGAGGTGACGTCTCATCTCTAACTTCCATGTCTGAAACTCCGGGCCCCGCATTTAAGTCTAGACCCTGTCTGCCCCATTTCCAACTGCTTTCAGCACTAGCACTGTTGCTACCATCAGGCAGGCCAACTACAAAAGGCCTTGGATAATGAGACGGGACCGCACCTGCAGAACCCATTAATTGAGAATTGACTGCAGGGAAGCATAGTCTCCCACCAGATGATGAATCTACATATGTAGTTGAACCACCTGAAAATGTGGCTGACGGAAGGGGGAAGCTGGTTCCAAAAGGAAAGACGGGATATTGAAATGGTGTAGATGGAAAAGACAATGCAGGAGAAGATGACAATACCGGCCCCCTGAAGACATCAGGAGCAAACGGACTGCCACTAGTAGGGGGAGCCAACATCCTCTGTGGCCCACCTTGTGCAACAATCGGAAAAGACTGCTCTCCTCTATCGGGTAAGAGTGATGGAACTGTGATTGTTGAATAAGTGTTCCCTCTAGGAAACCATGATGCAAAATTTCCTGTTTCTGCATTGCTCATCCGAAGACCAGAAAGGGGTACTTGAGATGGTATATTTCTGGGGTTCCGGTGAAACAGTGATGGTTCAGCACTAGTCTCATCAATAACTGGTCCATCATTCAAATCAAAATCCCTGCAAACACTCGCCTCACCATCCAAAAGACCACTTGATGATGTGCCAGGCCGAAGTAGGACATCTGTTTTATGACCATTGCTACTTGAGTAATTACTGATATCAATAAACTCCTCAGCTCTATTCAAATCAAGATCGAGTCCACCGGAGCCCCGAACAGGTGTGGAATCCATCAGTTCACGTGACCCATCACAATTATTAGTAAGGTCAGGTACAGAAACTGTAGGCTGAGCAGAGCTTTGAGTAGCCAAATCCTCTAGGACTCTCTCATCTGGTACATTCAAATCAATATCCAATGGAGGATGACTGTGCTTTCCAGGGGCAGCATCAGGAAGAGAAATGTTAGTTGCCCCCAATGGCATCTCCAAGATCTTTCTTGGTTCAGCTGGCCGAAATGCACTAGTTGCTGCAGATCCCTTCCAACCAAGTGCACCTTTGCTCCTCAGGAGGTCCTCAGGCGGTACAAAAGGCCCTTTTGCTGCAGCAGCCACTGTTATCAAAGCAGGAAGGCTACTAGACACCGAAGAAACAGGAAGAGGCAGTGGGCTAATCAATTGTTGAACAATACCCGAACCTCCCGGGGCTGTGAAATTACTAGACTCCCCATATTTCCCATCATCCCCATTAAAACCTTCATTCAGATCAAATTCAACCTTTGTTTCCATATCTGACACCCCCCCAGTAGAGGAGGAAGCATCTACAGTGGTAGATGCAGATTCCTGTGCTTTGTCTCCTTCAGAGGCAATCAATTTAGGTACAACTGTCCTTGCATGCTGCCCTGTTTCCTGCACTCGCAATGCAGTGTATGCATCAGAAGGAGCTGGGCCAGCAGAACACTGCTCTTTAACGTCATTACCTTCCAAGTTCTCCTCCATGTGCTCATCCTTGCCGCCATTGACAGCTGAACCCCCATGAGGTACAACCCGATCCTCGTGTATCATGGCAGCATTACCTATCCTTTCAGATTTCTGTTCTTCACTATGCTTGACATGACTCTTGGCATCTACTTCATCAGCCTTTTCAGCCTTCCCTTCATCATTAGTTTCTGAAGCCCCGTCTTCACCAGCACCTGAAGTATGGAGCACTTTCCCATCTGTTGCTTCTACAATCTCAGAGTAAGTCGTAATGGGAGGTAGCTTCTGCTCTGTTTGCAAGCTGCTGTTCAATCCTTCACTTACAGTTTTCTTGTGCTCGCCATCAAATTCCAAAGATCGGAGTGATGCTGATCCTTCTACAGCTTCTGTTTCAACTCCTGCAGTAGATTCAGAGACCTTGTTCTCAGTTACCAAAGAGCCACCCATCTTCTGTTTAGTATCTGGACTGCCATCCGCATCTACTCTGTCAACAGCCTTATCCTCTTCAAGACTTTTTTCTGTGTCATCAGGGGTCTCTACTCCCATTACTATTTCTTTTGACTTTTCAATGTTCTCTTGACATGGAACTCCAGTCTGCTGCAAATCCATAGGGGAAGTATTTATATGTCCAGTAAATTCTGCTGCAGGTTTCACTTGATTACTGTCTACATTCTTAGCCCGCAAAGTATGATTCATACACTGCTTCTCGTGCTCATCATCAGCACTATCAGAAATATGATCTCCAGGAAATGATTTCACCCTTGAATCATTGTCATCACAAGGGGGCTCATGAACAGGGGTGCTTCTTTGTGGAGAATCAATTGGTGAAACTACATTAGATTTGGACATCTCTCCAGCAGCCACACTAGCTAGCAGATTCATTCCAATATCATCTCCAACTGGTGCAGACGCATTTGCTTCAGAATACTTGACACAACTTTCGATTAGAGCATTCATAGAACTGAAAGAAGACTCGTTCAATTTTACATCTTTAACTTCATATTCTGGTAGTTCATATCCAGGTGGTACGCTGTTATCTTCAGAAATTTCAGCCATTTTCCTATTATTATCACCAGTCTTACAGCCCTTCTCATCAGAAACAACAGCAGTTGACCCACTTCCCTCATCAGAACATGCAAGTGCATCTTTGTTATCATTGCTTTGCCATGACTCACTATTCACATTGGAGGAAATATCAGTTCGAAAAGTATCATTCTTTTCCTTGAAGTTACGATCAGATTGGTTCTGCTTCTCTGAGAGCACAGGAGAAGATGTTCGGCTGTTGGTGACTGGAGGGTCTTCAACAGATCCCCCACTGGCATTTTGTGCAGGACTACGACCTCTATTTGGAATCTTGACTATCAATTTGGGATTGCTCCCCTCCACAACAGGTGCATCAAGTGCCTTTTCACTTGTCACACTTGACTGTGATGGCCTTTCTGATGATGAATTTCTGTACAAGGAAGAATTTTTGCTTGAGCCAGTTTCTCTTTGGACCCCAGATAGAGTACCATTGGCTGATTTCCGAGACCGTGAAGAACCAGCAGGGTTCTTATTTACAGTTATTGAAACAGTGGAAGAACTCTTAGCATCATCCTTCCCAGAGAATCCCCCAGTTTTGCCATGGTCACCTGAACAAGACGGACCATTGTTGTGGGACTGACTAGAACTGCTACTTTTCTCATCCTTTGCTGGAGTTGAAGGAAGATCAGCAGCACCACCAGCAGTAGCAGCATTCCGGGGCTGTCCATCTTTTGGGTTTGTACTCCCTGATGCAGGTATTGGTGCTGATTTCATAGACACTGGAGATGAAAATGCAGACTTTGTAGGAGTATCCCCCTGGACAAGCTTCACTGAAGCAGTTTTAGAACCAACAGGTTGTGTTACCAAGCTCTTTATGGCAACCTCAGAGGATCCACCTCCCTGTCTGTTCCCACCATGAGTAACTTCAGAAAGCCTGGGCCTAGCAGGCCAGGAGACAGCCTGATTTGAACCAGATTTTGCATTTTCGTCCATTTCTGCCTCAACACGTTTCTTCCACGTGTCAACCAAGCTCCTTGCTTTTTTCTGAATTTCTAAGTTCCTGTGTGTCCGCAAATGATTAACAGACTTACCAATGTTGCACATTTGCAAGGCATTAAGATTTACTGGCAGCTTATCAAGAGCACGAAGTAAAATTAAGAGAAATTCTTCAACCGATTTATCCCCATCCTTGGAGCTGCCACCATCACCAATCTTCCCTTTATGAACCTCCTGGAGCCATTCATCAAATACAGGCAAACCCCTGAGCTGCACAAACCTATTAAGGCAATCAAACTTATCTGTTGCTGCCACCACACCAGCAAGCATGGACCGGCAAACTAGCTCAATTTTTTTCTCATTTCTCTCAGGAACCATGAGCTGCACCAGTTTCTCAACCCCATCATAATCTACAAGCCCACCTTTCTCTGTAATTTTGGCAATCTCAGTTTTTAAATTACTTTCTGTTCTACTGTGGCCAGAATCTCCATCCTCCATTTTTGAGGACCGTTCTCGTTTAACAGGCTCAGAACTCTGATCTCCTCTCTCCCGTTTCTTCCCTTTAACTTGTGAAGGAAAGGAGGCACTGTTCTGTAGACTGTCAGAGACAGGTTTCAGCTGAGATGTTGATGTTGGACCATTCATCGGCTTAGGAGAACGGCCACCAGAAGGCACTGTTGCATGCATTTCTATACGTGTCTTATATAATAGCTGATCTACTTCTTCCTGTCGTTCCTGGAAAAAGGAAAGATACTCATTACTAAAAAGACAACAACCAATAACTAAATATAAAAATATGGGAGGAGCAAAAGTATTCAAAACTCACATTAATATAATCTTGATCAGTTAGCCACCATAAACATTTGTTCGTAATGTCATATACTTTCCGGCACACAAAAGAACCAATCCCTGATGGAAGTTCAACACCTTTTGGAAGGAACGCAACTTTACAAGGGTGAAGTAAGGAAGCAGCAGGAATCTCATCCTTATGAAAGGAATAGAAGATTTCGTTTGGCGCAGCCTCCAATAGGAAGCCTTTGCCAAGCTTTACTTCAGCAGGTCGATAAAGCCAATTCACACTTAAAGTTAACTTATTCTCTTTACCAGCACTCAATGAACGAATTATCCCAATGAAGGGAGGGGAATCCTGGGGCGGTTTGAAAAGTGCACAATCACCAACACTGATTTTGCGTCCGTCCTAGGAAGGAATTAAGAGCTTTAGTGAAACAAACAACGTCTTATGATGATAAAGTAGAAAATACTCAATCAATAAACAAAGTAATAAACTATGAGGCATTTAAAAATCTGGTTGCAGAAACATTAGTTTAAACATAGCACTACACTAACAGTAACTTGTCCTTACAATAATCATCATCATTGTTACTATCATTCAAGCAAAATACGCCGACTAACAAAATAATATGCTAGTAGTGATCATAATATATGACTCTTATCATGTAGTTCAGGCATTCCAATATTTCTAAATGCAATCAAATATCCCTCCTTACAGAATTCATAATCGAATGGAAAAACCATCCAATAAATTATTTAAGAACCATTCGCCAAAACCTGAAAGAGTAATCTTCTAGAACTCCTGCTTGCTTCAGTGAGAAGAAAAATGACGGAAGTCTTTTAAATTTAGCAATAACTCTGTGAAGAATCCTTGTATCCGTCACCGAACAATACATCAAGCAAAGGGCGGGGCTTTGAAGAAAATAATCATTGCATAATTAAGAGCTTCGCGGTATAAGTGACCCCAATCATTAAAACATAGAAAAATTCTTAAAACCATTGATTTTCTCAACTACCCTCGTGCAGCAGGTTTCGAAAAATTAGATCAATTTCATACATTTCCGCACAAATTAATCAAACCCTCAACAAAATCACCAAAAAAAACTCAACTTATTGACCTATTAAAACAAACAAAGAAACAAATCAAACACCAAAAATCAAAGTATAAACAAATATATGATTAATTACCTTGCAAAAGAAGCTATACGAATTGGGAGAAGTCGACAGAGAAGAAGAAGAAGAAGAAGAAGAAGGGGAGGCAGAACCACCATCAGCAACTGAACCTAAAATCGCGGAGCCACGTGGAGGGACAGTCCACATGTGCCGTCGACGACCTTCCCGCTTCCTATCCTCCTCGTCACCTGCCCGCCATCCATGCATACGCATACGCATGATGCCCTTGCATTTTGCCCTATATTGAGTACCATCAATCCTCAATTCCGCTTCTTAACCCTTCCTTTCTCACGTATTCACGATTTCACCACCCAACCCTAGATCACGAACCATTAATACAAACCCTAATTTCCAAAACAAAAAAGGTACTAAATTGATAACGAAACAAACCGATCTAATTGAAGCCCAGATCCAGAAAAAGAGCCAACGATTGATCTCAATACCCAGCGAGAAAGACAAACGGAGAGAGAGTCGAAAGACAGAACCTAGAGACAGAAAGTAGTGAAGGGTAGAAAATGAAAATGAAGAGCAATCGAAGAGAGAGAGAGGCGTACGTGTTTTACTCGGTGAGTTGTTATTGGTATGACAGTTCCACGTCAGCTTAATGACAGGTTTGGCAAATTTCACCCCCTTTTTTTGGTTATTTATTTTAATTTAATTCCCTTTATTTATTTACCGTAATATTTTTTCCTAATTTATTATTTGATAAACGACACCGCTTCAATTATGAACCCAGCTTTCCATTTTCATAACGAGAGGTATTTACGGCACGGTAACGTCGTTTTCAATCTTCTGCCGTTCCTGTACGTGAATATGACTATCTTTTGCCGTTGTGGGTTTTTTTCCAATTTTCATTTTGTACTGAATTAACGGTGAATATCAACCTCGTGGAGAATAGCAATAGCAAAGTTTGCCATAGAACAGAGAAAATGTCGCTAAATCCAACAGAACGATGGTGTTCAACAGTTCTCTGATGGATATATTGTCAAACACTGAGGAGTTTCTTGCTATTTTCCGGCGCAAGCCCCGGGATCCTCACAGATCATCTGCAAACTGGCTTCTGTTGCAGTACTGGGGTGTTATAGGCAGTTGGATTATCCTGCTCTGATTGGTGCACTGTGGCTACAAAGCCATAGAAGCAGAAGAAACAAGTGGTAATTGCTGGGAAAATTAACTGTTAATCATCCACGATCACTTAGTTGAAAATTTTTTAATAGAACAGTCAAAGCGGTCAATTACAATGGCGATTCATTATCACGACAACGACACAAGGAAACTGTAAATTCAACCAGAGGGTTACATAAATCCGACCGAATATCATTCATTATCACCACATAATTCACAATCAGACAAACCCATAACAAAAGAATACTACTATCTAGCATAATTAAATCAAATTTCAACATTTCGGAGATCAATCTGGCGGCTAGGGAAGAAGAAGGATCTAATATCTTAGAAAACGAATTAGATGAATTGGAAGAGGGAGGAAGATGATCCATCACCAGCTACCCTCACATACGCCAACCTGCCTGTTTCCTCTCCTCTCCATCTGCCCTCCACCGACGGATGGATACACATAATCTCCCTCGCATTTTGTCCTAAAACAACCACCATCAAAAACCCTAATCACTTCCCGAGAACTTCACAGATTCTAGGGCTTCAATCGGTGGAATTCCCTTGCACAGATCGCCAACCCATGATAGAGATTGATCGAGAGAGATGAAATAGAGGCAGTCGATTTTGGAGAGAGGCGACATAAGGTAAAAGTGTACTTGCTTTTGCGGCTTTGCCTACTTGGTAGGCAACGTCTTGGGTAGATCGGCGAAGTCGGGGCGGGTGAGTAGGTGAGATAGCGCCACCCAGCGGTGAGTTTTAGTAAAATGGTTCGCAGAAATGAACCGAAGTCCCTGGATTATGACTGCTGACTAATCTGAGTCTGTTTGACTTTCCGTCGGAGCATTTATTTTTAGTATAAAATACCGGGCCCAATTGGGGTAAAATGGGAAATTCACAGTACCACGTGGGGCAAGCAATTGCACTTGCAAATGAGGGCATATGATGGGAGAAGTTGACGTTGTTCGAGTCGTTCCAACGAACACACATTACTGAAGATGTAACATAAAAGTGGCAAAATTGGCTCGTGAGAGAGGAGTGTTCATGCGCCCTTTTAAAATTCGTATTTATAATCCATCCAGATATTAACTCATGTGAAAATTGTGCCCGTAACTCGTACAATCCCTCGTATAATCCTTGAAATTTATATTTTCAATTAATGCAAAATATCAATAGGTAATAATCTACTATGTTAATGTTACACAGTCGCTTTTCTACAACAATATGTTAATTTTTCGATGATTTCGTGAATTAATGTAACTTATTAGAATTCATCCTTAAAAAGGTGACTTTCTATTTTAAGTTTTAAAGTGTGTGTTATAATATTCCACGATAATTTTAGCCTAGACTAGAACCATTGTATGAATAATGATGAAATTGGAAACGGGGGTGAAGTCATTTTCATGGTGTTTGCGGTTGTGGCAAGTCGCTATCAGAAAGTGGCGTGAAAATGACAATAGCCACTGAAATGATGTCTAGTCTGTGAACAAGGGAAGCGTTATCGAGTTTTTTATTCAGCGCATACTGTAAACTGAACCTCACCTTGTCTCATGTCTTGTAATGCTCGCAGAGGCAGCCAGCAAAAGCAGAGCTCTCCAATCCCAATGTTGAACTTGAATGTTCATTGTGTTTCTAGAAACACAGATGATGATTTGTAAACTTGGTTTTCTTGAAGTGTTTTATGTCCCCATGTCTCAATCGATGTCAAGATTGGGAAGTGGTAGGATATAGGATACTAGCTAGGGCAGGGGGACCGGGACAGGGCGGTCACAATCTTAATTTCATTTTCATATTTTCTCTGGGGAGTGTCGAGCTGCAAATCCGGCCCCTCTTCGGGTCCTTTATCTGTAACATCATCATTGATTGCCGCGGGCGAGGCCAAAATCCGAAAACCTGGTTTTGATTCGGGACATACATGCATCACATACATAATGCAAAGGACCAATGTACTGGCTGCAGAATTATTGTCACTTTTGGCAGCCATTGACAGGGAGTTGACAGGGGGAACCAAATTGACAGGGAATTGACATAAAAGCAATGTGCAACCCACCCATTTTTGTCGTGAGGAACAGAGAACATAGAACCGAACAGTGACAGACAGGGCGTTTCAGTGTTATTATTTATACTTTTTCAGGACTATTGAATATGCCTTGAGAAAACCGAATGTCCGAATCAGAGGAGTGGAGTCAGTAATTAGCTAATTGCTCATTAGTTGAATCAGTCCATATCTGACCCAAGTGTGCCTGAAGTGGATATAAATGTAATCTCCTCCTCTCTGACTTTTGTATCATATCCCACAGCCACAGCGTTGATAAAAGCCACATGCCTAGTGGACTCAGAGTTTTAGCATACATGCAAGCTAATAGCCCAGTCTCCCTCTGCTAATTTGCTGGTGTAACAATTTTCCTAATGGTCCAAGTTGAATCGTTAATTCATGCCAGTCGCATTCCTTTCAGACATCGTTTTGTTTTGCAGTTTTGCTCCCTTCAAATTATTCATCTGCTTCAAGCTAGTTGCAATGGTTTCATTTCATGTCTCCTTAAGATTTCCTGTCTTGATGCAAGAAGAAAAAGCAAGCAGGATGCAAATCATATCTCCAAAACCATACTCATTCAGAGAACGGATCCAAAAAATTATCAAGTAATAAATGAATAAATTCCAAGACAGCAGTTCAAGGATGTTGGCTCAACTAATCAAACTTATTACCAGAAGAGGAAATTTAGAGAGAAAAAGGAGACAATTTATGTAAACCACCAATAAAAAAGAGAACGAAAAAGTAAATGGTCAGAATATAAAGAATCATTTCTCAACCACAAAACTCTTTTCAAACTGAACCCATATTTTCAAACTGAACCCATACAAGTGTTCCACAAAGCCAAGAGGCACATGGATTGTCAACTATGAGTTAAATAGTAACTTCCTACTGGAACAAGATCTTCCCTAAACTTGTAAAATTGAGAGCAGAAATTTGGTGAATTACAAACAGATTGTGCCCTCACAACAAGAGACAGATGTTCGAAGACCTCATAAAGCATTTATCATCCTCTTCATCTCAGCAGATCTCCTTGGATCTGGCTCTTCAATTGCTCTTTCAGTGAGTACATGTTTGATTCGACACATTGATTTCCTCACCTGAATTGCATGATCATTAACATCCAAAAATCTAATTAGCAATATTGGTGCAGGAAGATGAAAGCAAGAAAGAATCTAAGACAAATATCACACAGAGTTAAACAGTCAGAAAGGATTAGCAAGTGGCTTTATCATTTAGATAAATTATGCAAACTTGGTTCTAGTAAATGCGCAGCCAATTAACTCCCTAAAGGCTCAAAGTTTATGCCATACACAAAATAGTCAGCTGATGAGATTTTAACGTTTCCAGCATCCTAAACAATTACACAGGAAATTCAAATCAAGATTTTAACTGCCACTTCAAATCATGGATAGGATAGCAAGGCAACCTTTTCCTGAGACTAAATGGTATTCCAAGCAAAACAACATTAATAAACTTTCACTCTTTTCCTATCAGATCAACTCAACTGGCTTTAATAAAGCACTGGCAGCACTTCTGACAACTATATCCTTGAGTGCAGCGAGAGGTAGCAGAGGTGGCTGCACTTTGTCATCCATTTTCCAAACTGGAGTTCCTGACTACCATGTTAGAGAGCATATATTAAAGCATTATAACATCTTGCTCAATGATATTCATAACCCTTGTGTCTCCAACGGCAAGAAGAGAGTTAAAACACTCAAGACTGAGGACTTCAGGCACTCTATAATGTTCACAGCTACAATGTCCTTTCCAATGAAAATTCTGCACTCTCACATGACACAGAGAAATCCCTTCAAATGAACTCATGCAAAGATAGATAACCTCATTCAGAGATGGATTTTATTTGTTGTTCACATGAGACCTCCCAGAGTAGATGTTCAACACTTCAATTCAGGGGATCATCAAGCACCATTTAAACAGAGCTAAATACTAAGTGCATAACAGTTTGCCACTGGGAAGTCCTTTTAGAAGTCAGAACCTGTGGGACATAATGCTGGCATAGACAGGGGCATGCTCTAGTAGATTTTCTTCAACCTTCTCTCTTACATTTTCAACAACAATTTGAAAGCTAAGCAAAAACTTTGGCACATCAGTTTTCTGACCACTAACCTGATTCCAGATCACAGAGAATAATGAAGAGGTTCAACTGCATTAATTTCCACAACGCAAAGGATACTTAAGATGCTTAACTACTTTAATAGTATCTTTGGCAGCAGAAGATGCACAAAAGAAAATAACTCCATCCCATGTAAAGGAAGTAGTCCCAAAAATCTTTAGTAACTAATGCATAAACATTCAAATAAATTTGGTTGTTTCGTTAGCTTGCTTACTGGAAGTTCAATAAAGAACATTAACATCCTTCTTCATATTATTTATATTTCTATCTTCATTGACAGAAAAGTGTATCCCAAGATTTTGTAGATAGTGACAAATCAGAAGCAACTTGCTTAATATGTCCTCAATTGAGGATATCAGGCAATTTTAATTTAATTTATAAAGAACAAAAGTGTGATTAGCAGACACTCAAGGAGATAGGAGTCGTGATACTGACATTTATCAAAAAGCAAGAAAAGTAGCTGACTTGTACCTTTGGAATGCGCTCTGGATTGGGAAATCGTAGGTTCTGTGCATGAAGCATCTGTCGTTGGGTCATCAGCAAATTTTTCTCCTTTAACAAAACATACCATAGCTTCTGAAGATCATCCCAAGACTTCAGGCGCAGTTCAGAAGCTTTCCAACTTCGACCTGACAGCAGCAAGATTTTTAGAAAATAATTTCTATTGACACCAAAAATTTTCTTTCTGTTTTTGAAAAAGAAACCAAAATTAAGTTCAAGGTTCCAAAAGTATGGAACTAAGTTGCCGTAGATGAATGTGCAAAAAGGACTTCACATGCCAAGTGGCTTCTTATTACATAAATTGGAGAACATGGACTCACACAAACACATTAGCAATTTGGCGCACTACAGAAACAAAAGGTTAAACTTTGGAGTTAATTATTAGGTGAAATGTTGTGATACCATAAAATTATAGCTTACAAGTTTATCCATCTCAAATTTCTGTAAGCAACTTGCAAGAATTTCAGAGAATAAAATGAATCTCTAGGCATACCAATATGATTATTTCCATGTTATAGCAAATATCCTAGCATTTGCATATTAGATAGTGGCTGTGAGGTCCCAAGCATTGACAGGAGTTGCACGCTAAAGGCCTCTGCTTTTCCATCCCTGGGATAGGAACAGAGGCAGCAGTGCTTCTGGTTTTTGGATTTAATTAGACTTGCAAAAAATATAAATAAAAAAGCAATGTCTTGAAATTCTAGCATTAAGATTGTGAATGGGTCAGGGACACAAGTAAAAGATTGTAGCTGAATGGTAGCTGAATCGAAAGGAATTCTATAAAATTGAGTTGGGCCAGGAAACAACGACAAAAAGGATAAAGAAGGTTATTGTACACTCCATATTTTCAGTCTCAGACAGGGATTACATGTTCTACAATACGCAACACCAGGTTTGTCTTCTATAATTTTCAAATCTTTCAAACTGCCAGCTCCAAATATTCTTCTTTTCTTTTCTTTTCTTTTCTTTCCTTTCTTTTGTCCATTGTTTTCTTGCTTTCATTGTCTTGGTTTTTCTGTGTGTTTATTATGACCTAGCTTTCATTTCAAAGCAAAGAATAACAACGACAAAGACAAAAGTAAACCAACTAGGAGTGAAGGAACAAAAAAAAAAAACCAATGAAAGCATAAAAGCTGGTACCGTAAACAGGTTTTTGGTCATCCGGGCCTCTATCGGTCTCAAAAAATTGCTCAAGAGGGTTGTACCCAGATGTAGCCATAGAAGCAGCAGCGCCAGTACCTGCAGAAGACTCAGATTTTGCAGCAGCAGCCAAGAATGATCTCCCAATAAATCTTGTCATAAACATGGCTTTTGTATTATAGGCTGCTGCATAAAATAGAAAGCTAACAACGTTAGCCAAAAATATCACAGGATAATATCCCAAACGACTCCACGCACGCAAACACCCCACACATCTCCGCCAACCCCCACCCCCAACCAAAAAAAAAAAAAAGCATGATTGAATTCCATAGAGGCACGCTTGAAGCATTAGTTAATAAAAACATCAACTGGGAATTCAAAAAGAAAATTATATCAGACAATAAAAATTACAGCAACTACAAGTATAACGCAAAAGACCCAACCAAAGAACAACAGAAGCAAAACAAAAAAAAAGCTAATTGATTGAACTCCTTAAGATCCATTTGGAGAATAAATATAAAAGAACAGCTGATTTGTTGTCATCATTTCAGACACTTAAAACAATGAATGACATCAACTACTGAAAAAAACACTGGATATTCAACCTTGTGACTGCAAGAGAAGCCTGTGAATTAAAGCGCACCTGAAGAAGAGTATACGGGACTGCGAAGTGCAAATCGGGGAAGGAGAAGTTGTAACACAATTGTTGGTAGTTTGGCCCTCTTCTTGGGGAGGGGTTTGTACACAGTGAATGGGGTTTTAGAGAGTTGGTTTCTGCCCGGTGCAAATCGTCCGGTGATTACAACAACTACGACAAACATTTGCCACGTCATTAGAATAGTGGATCAGCAAGCTAGCTAATATTACTCGGCTACAAATGCTCAACAAGGCCCAACAAAAATGAACCCACTGGCTTCAATGCTAAGAACACCGGACAATATGCTGTTTACACCCCTTCCATGAAACATTCCATACAAGTGTCCGCGTCATATCAGAAAAAAATAAAGACGTGTGTATATATTTAACATAAAAAAAATTTAAATAAAATAATTTTATCGTATTAATATTATTAAAATAGTGAGATTAATTAATTAATAAAATAAAATAAATATATTTATTAATGATGAATAAAAAAATTTTAAAAATAAGTTTATAAAATTTTTTATTAATTATTAATAAATATATTTTTTTATTTTATTAATTAGATGATCTTACTATATATAATACGGTAAAATTATTACACTTAAAACTTTTTATTAATATAAATAAACTCCCCACTCAAATTATTGAATTGAAGTCTCATCTCATATTCTTTTTAATAGACACCAAAAAAGATAGCACCAAACAACTGTATCTCTAAAAGATGGTCCTTTATGTGGCAGAATATTACATTAGATAAAAATATACTATTCTTAAAAGGTTATAAGGGTAGATTATACACACCTTAATGAACATATATTTTTTGGAGGAGGTAATGACCTAAACCATGACAAAATGGTATCAGAGTTAAACCCATTCCAATTCTAACGTCTTAACCAAGTACCTATGCCTAACAAATGCATTCATAAAATGGTCCATAAATTTTAAGATAGAGCAAAACGGATATGCAGGAAGCCTCACTGTAATAAAAATATCACAGAATTGAACGAAAGAGAGTGTGACGGAATCTCGTATTGGATAGAAATGAGTTATTCTTAGAGTTTATAAGGATAAACTCTATACACCCTAAATAACATGTATTTTGAGAAAGAGGTAATGGCCCAGTTTGTGACACTCACCTCTGCTTCGTGAATGATATATTAATTGGCTCCTTGCGTGTTCATTCATACGTTACTAGTTGATAATTTCATAATACCCTAAAAGGCTTGAAAGCAACCCCCACGACGTTCTGTCCCTCCCTTTGTTTTCCTTCTTGCTTTTTTCGTAATCTTAAGTCACACCCATCATTAGGCTCATCTCTTTCCTTAATATAATTTTAGTTTCCCCACCTCTTTCTGATTCTCTTAATCCAAACCTTTGATTAAGGTTTGGAGATTGTGAATCTACCATTCTAATCCTGCACGAATGTGATTTTGACATGTCCTCATCATACTTCCATAGATTGCATTTGAATTGCAGTTGTGAAAGATGATAAGTTTCAGCAGCTCCTCCCTTCCTTCACTTTGTATATTCCTCACTTTTCTTTCTTTTTCTTTATCTAATATTGACAAAGTGTTATTCGGACCCATAAATATTCGTCCACCTATTAATATTCTTCAATATCCAGCTATAATTGAAGCAAGCATGTGGGTGTGGGTGCAGGAATTATGAGGCAGTTACGCATTTTGATTTCTGATGTCGTGATCATCATCTGCACAATGTTACATGATCACAAGCCTAATTATCTTTTTTAATAATAATAATAATAATAATTATTATTATTATTTTATGCGATTTCACTTGGAAATTATATACAGTGTGACAATGATAGTTTGTGTTTCCAAAACTCCGCAAGACCAGTCATAATCAAATCAGAAACACACACAAGTCTTACAAAGTCATTTTACAAGAGATGTTACAGTCCTGTACAGAACAGAGACAAAACTTTGCCGTCACTGTAGATATTGAATTATATAATATTATTGGCCGATTGTTTGGAGGATTAAATGAATTAACATAATAATAATAATAAAAAAATGTTACAAAATAATCAAGAATAGATAAGGCAAGAAACATGTCTTGGTCCCTTTGATGTTGAGTTTTTATTGTCAAGTGCTTATCCTAATTACTGCACCTCTTTCAACTCTAGTTCATGAGTCCCTGTCCGAATATTGTATGACCGAAAAATCCCACAATAACGCCACGAAATTGATTTCGTCTAAAATTTTTTGGTAAATATGCACGGGGAGTTTCTTACGTATTACCTACTACGGCATCAACATTAATAAGGCAACTGAATCGTCTAATTATAAAAAAATAAAACCTAAAAGACATGCAACTTTAAAATTTTCAAACCCTTCATCAATACTCTACAGCTACACAGACTTAGGTGTGGGTGAGTCAATGCTGTGCTCATGCCCGAGCCAAGCCTTTGCGACGGTTGCCGTTGATTTAGGCATTTCAACGTTCAAAAATTCAACAAAGTACAACTCCAGCTGGTCCTTGGAGCGTATTTCTCTTGCTCTTCCTAGCTCCAATGCTCGCCGACTTTCTTTTTAATTTTCTATTGCCCACTTGGTTTGGTTTGGGCACTCCGATACTCCTATATTTTCTTTTTCACGTCACCGTCACTTTCTTTATTCCCAAACTACCCTACCAACGGCCTGATGAGTAATAATAATTCGGACGGCAGCTCCACGCGACATGCTCACATGGCCTTCCGACTTTTTTAAGGCTAACACCGTCATTTCCTCCCATTAACCACCTCGGACTTTTTGCAACCGAACATTGACAACGGCTTACACGACGTCGCATGCAGGATGCACGAATACGATTAGCACCACTGAAATCTAGACACGAGCAAAGTCAGCATTGGTTCCATTCTCAATCAGAATTGAAATTTACCCTCCTTGACATGTTATTTTTATTTTTTAAATTTATTTAATTTTGATTTAATTTTAATTCAAAAATAAAATATCATGATTATTAATAATTTTAATTTTTATTAAATTTTTAATTTTATAAAAAATTATTAAAAAAACTAAGACTAATAACATTAGGCTATAAAACAGATAAAATATATAAATAAAAAATAAAATAAATTATCAAAATAATTTATATACTATAAATTATTTAAAAATATTATATTATTATTTAAATTAATATAAAAAAATAAATTTCTTTTAATGATGGTTCAATTATATTTTTGATAATATTATAACACATATATATTTATTATAACTATTAACTTATTCGATAATTTAAAAATAAAAACATATATATTATAATTTTTTTGAATTACTATATAAATAACATGATAA
The DNA here is from genome assembly GCA_032401905.1 of Swietenia macrophylla. NCBI lineage: Eukaryota > Viridiplantae > Streptophyta > Magnoliopsida > Sapindales > Meliaceae > Swietenia > Swietenia macrophylla. The sequence continues at coordinate 1,889,839 of CP135568.1, read as the reverse complement.
ATAAAATTTAATAAAATATTATAAATTTAACGGTACGTGTTCAACTAAAAATATTTATTTAAAATTAATTTTTTATAATTTTAATAACAAATTTTAAATATTATTGTTTTATAAATTAAATAATTTATTAACTAAAAATAATATTTATATATCTTCAAAAAATAAAATAAATATCATAAATAAATTATGTTTTACATACGGTAAGTTTCTATTTTTAAAATCGAATCAAATTTTTTGTTCGGTTCAGGTTCTTGATTTCTAAAATAAAAAATTATCCTTGTGAGAATTATTTTTGGTTCAAGAACCAAATTTTTTGTTTGATTCTTGCCAATTTTTATAGAATCGGAACTGCTACGATCCCACTACCTTCTTTTCATGATTAAACAAATACTTGCATAATAAAATAATTTAATGAATAAATAAAGCACTTAAAACAAAAATTGGTTAGAGGGAATGTATAAATTATCATTCAGGTCCCTAGTTTATTATAAATTCTCAATCAGATACATAATTTGTTAATATAAATAATAGATTGTATTAAAATTTAAATACAAAATATAACAAAAAAATAATTCAGTTTGATATAAATATATTAAAATTTATATCAAAATTTTTGTATTTTGTATTATGTATTTAATATATTTTATATTTAAATTTTAATATAGATAAGATTATTTTATTAATTTTTTAATTTTTATTAGTTATTTAATGATGAAAATTATTGGTGAATTTTTTTGTTAATTTTTATAAAATATATATTTATAATTAATTTTTCATACATAAAATTATTTTAATAATTTTTATTAATAAATAAATAATAACATATAATAATTTTAAAAGATGTACATGAAATGTACCTTAAACAAATAAAGATGTAATAAAATAATTTAGCGAAGGAGTAAAACACGTAACAACAAATGGTTGTTTGTTATGGAGAAATTATCATTCAGGTCCTTCATTTGTCATAAATTCTCAATAAAATGCATAACTTGTTCATATATGTTAAACAAGTCTTCTAACCAACCCTTGTCAAATTATGAAAATTTATGGACGGAGATGATAAAACCCCAAATGTTTAATGTAGTGCCAGCCATGTATTCCTCTCCATAAAACAGCCAGTACAGACACGGTGTTCGGCGCTCCCTCTTCTATTTCGCTTGTTTCTTTTTCGTTCATTAAAGAGGAACATGTTTTTGGTGTGTGGGGTATCGTGGTTTATCATCACTCTTGACTCTTGATTCTCTCTTTCACTTGATTTTGCTTTGAAAGATTGTCAAAACGTAAAAGCTACTTTCCCTTCATCACTTGCTTTCTCATAATTTTAGAGTGCAGCAATTATTTATGTTTATATTTTAATTATTAACTCTAATACTATTGGTTTCGCTTTACAAGCCCCTTCTACTTGTTTCTAGTAGTTACACTTTCATTTTCGTACTTCCATACAAGAAAGTTTCATCTCCATTATTCTCTTCGCCGTCTTGTTGCTGGTAGTGGGCATACACGTGGGTTGTTTTTCTTTGTTTTGCTCTCGCTTTTACTTAGTTTCTTCAAGTTCATGACCTGGGTTTCACGCAGAGTTGGGTTTCATACCGCTATTTTGGCTTAACCGGTTCTTTTTTTTTTTTTTTTCTATTTTTTTCATTTTATTGTGTAGTTTTAGAGAGAGAAAAGGAGATCATGCCGCCTAAACCTGAAGAGCCGCAGCCACATCCATCGAAGGATCAGCTTCCCAACATTTCTTATTGCATTACTAGTCCTCCACCATGGCGTGAGTTTTTTTTTTTTTTGTGCGTTGTTACTTCATACTTGGATTATAGGTTTTTTTTTTTTGAGTACTTGTGGTATGCGGTGGATTCATTAGGGTCAGTGTTTGTTAGTCTGGATCCATTTCTGTATATTCTTGTTAAGGTTTTGGGAATTGTTAACTGTTTGGGATATGCTCTTTCTTCATTCCTTTTTTTTTTTTTAAGCTGAAAGTAGCTTTCTGAGTCTGCTCTTCTTTTGGGTAGATGCCACTTTTTCATAAAGTAATATGCTATTTTGTCTAAATAAACCCTTGCTACTACTGCTGACTGAAGATTCTAACATTAAAAAATAAAAAGATTAAGTAAGTTTTAATTACCATTTTTTTTCCAGCAAAAAAATTTAATGCTTATTTTGCTGATTAATCCAGTGTCTCTGTGTATCGGAAACTTGACATACGATGTTGTGTGGCGCTTCTAGTAATTCTGATTCAGTGGAAATTAACCTCAATTTTGTGTATCGTTTTGAGAGTTTTTGGTTTGAAATGTTCTTCTTTTAAGAGACTTGAGGTTGGTTTGAAAATATTGGGGTGCATTTCCGATGCAGCTGAGGCTATTCTTCTTGGGTTTCAACATTACCTTGTTATGCTCGGCACGACGGTTCTCATTCCAACTTCTCTTGTTCCCCAGATGGGTGGTGGAAACGTAAGACCTTGGAGAATTTAATGAACATAATATGAACAAGTCCCTTTGATTTTGGTTAAATATTTTATTTTCTCCTAATATAATCTCCAGTTGAATATTATAATTAGTTCACATTTGCTGTTGCTTGTAGGAGGAAAAAGCAAAGGTGATCCAGACACTGCTTTTTGTTGCCGGTTTGAACACATTGCTGCAAACATTTTTTGGGACTAGACTACCTGCAGTGATGGGAGGTTCCTACACTTTTGTCCCTACTACAATTTCAATCATCCTTGCTGGTCGATTCAGTGATATTACAGATCCAATTGAGGTTCTGCAATCTCAACTCTATGTCATTGTACCAAGTAGTGTTTGTTTGGAATAGTTAATTGTTTGAGCATGGTAATAAATGTTGACAGCAAGGTAAAATATGCTTAATATACAGCATGGTTTATAATTTTGCTATAGAAATGTATGCCTTCAATCTATTAGTCACTAACATTCAGGTGGAACATAATATTTTAAGAAAAAACTGATCATGGCATAGTTTCTCATGGTAGTTCACATAAAAATCTTAACAGAAAGAAAATTAAATTGATAAATGAAACGGAAGATGTACAGTGCATTCAAATGCCACATTACTCTAATGTATGCTTGTACCATTTGGGCAGTAACTGTGTAATCCTGTTTTGATGCCTATTCAGAAATTTAAGAGAACAATGCGGGCAATTCAGGGTTCTCTCATTGTTGCTTCAACTCTTCAGATTGTTCTAGGCTTCAGTGGGCTTTGGCGCAATGTCACAAGGTCAGCTTAGAGCTCAATATGGTACTAGTACTTTTAAAACAGTGCATTGACAACAGAAATCATTTAATTTGCAAGTAGGTGATTGTAATTAGCTGGTAAGGCTCCTTAGATTCTTATGTAAGCTCTTGTTTGGGCTATATGCTAGCTATCATGGATCAATTTCAATATCTTCTATGTGATTTTCATTTTGTGTTGAGAGTCAATTGATTTCTATTACTGAGTATTTGTTATGTATTGCACTTCCTCTGCTTTCTAGTTTTCTAGTGTCACATTCCAGTGTCTGTGCCAGCACTCTGTGTACCAAAATAGCAGATTGAATGTTCTGTTGGGACTATTTTCTCTAGAAACTTCAAAAGTGATTTTATTTAAATTTCCTTTGTTCAGGTTTCTGAGTCCACTTTCAGCTGTTCCTTTGGTTTCTCTAGTTGGTTTTGGGCTGTATGAGTTTGGTTTTCCTGGGGTAAGTATTCTATTCCTGCATTTTCAGTGGCAAATATGCAAATCATTCTTATACAGATACACAACACCACCATACCGCCAATCACTACTTACTCTTGTATTTTCTTTGCAGGTTGCCAAATGTGTGGAGATTGGACTGCCTCAACTTATCATTTTAGTATTTATTTCGCAGGTGTGCCTAGTGATCTGTTACAGGCAGTTTCTATTTACTATTCTAATTATTTTACATATTACAATCTTTTGCGCTTTATTATATCTATCCCTCAAAATTACTAATTGTTAATTCCTTGTTTTGCAGTATATGCCTCATGTGATACACCGTGGAAAAAACATCTTTGATCGTTTTGCTGTCATATTTTCTGTGGTGGTTGTGTGGATATATGCTCACCTACTTACTGTGGGTGGTGCCTATAATGGTGCTGCACCTAAGACACAAGCAAGTTGTCGAACTGATCGTGCTGGACTTATAGATGCTGCTCCCTGGTAAGTTTGTGCTGTATCTCTAAAGCAGTTTCTTTATTTGTATGATAATTGTTCAATCCCAAAAATAAGATCTTTGACTTGTAATTGGCTGTGATTTTTTTCTTGCTTGGAATTGGCCTTGCTATAATAATGATTTTATGGCAATCTGGTATCAATTGATTTTGTCAAACCTCATCCCTTAACTTTGATGAGAATCAAGACTCTTGCCACTATGTCGTGTGTATTACAAACTGTTTGTGTAGCCAGGTGAGGGAAAAAGGTGTTAGAGAGGGGACTCAGTAATTCGTGATTGACTAAGTAAAAGTACATCCAAATTGTAATTATTTTATGCATTTACATTTTTGCTTTATCCAGAAACTTGGGTCACCAATTTCAAGATAATTTGGCCATGCTGGAGTTACATTGTCTATTTGAAAATATTCTGCTTAGGTGATTTGCTTGAATTGTCAAATTCAGTACAAATTGGAGGGAATCTTCTGATGCATTAAGTTCCTCTCCTCCTTATGAACTGTGCACCATTAATTGTTTTATCCTAAAAGTACTATCTAGGACTTAATTAGTAGTTTTGGAACATGATTAATTACTGCCTTTCGTTTGTTTCAACAGAATGTAACATGTCATTCCAACCACGGCTGTGTTTCTGTTTGACCTCAATGGTTCCTTACTGTGTACTTATGAATTTGTAGGATAAGAGTACCGTGGCCCTTCCAGTGGGGGGCACCTGCATTTGATGCTGGTGAAGCCTTTGCCATGATGATGGCTTCCTTTGTTGCTCTTGTTGAGGTTTGTTTTCTTTGTTTTTTTCCCCCTCTTTTTGTTTCTTCAAGACTAAGGGCCTCATTGCTGTTGGTTTTTCATTCAATCTGTGATTTCAAAAATTTTGGACCCTATTGACATTGACAATTATTTTCTGTTTTATTGTCTGTATTGAAGTTTAAACATTAATTTATGCGCTGTGACTGATTTTTTTGGGATACTTGATTTTTATGTTATATCATTTCTTGAAGCTTATGCATTCTCATTTGCATCCAATGATAAACAGTCTACTGGTGCTTTTATGGCGGTTGCGAGGTATGCAAGTGCAACTCACATGCCACCTTCTGTTCTCAGCCGTGGTGTGGGCTGGCAGGTAATGTACAAAGACTTATCTCCTCTTATTTCAATGATGTGAGCAAACTTGTCTATGCAAAATAAGGTTCTTATACATCTATCATTTTCTGTTATCAATCTTGTTGTGAATTGTCATCTAGTCGTAGTGCATACACTTAATAACCCAAAAAAATAGGCTGAGTTACGTTAGAATTTTTCCCTTAAATTGTTATGTATGACATTCTTGCCTTTGAATAAAAAGATAATTGCTCCATAAATGGCTTTTTTTTTTTTAAACTTTCTCATTTGCTGCTATTTTCCTGAATAAAATCTTGCATGTCCCTACAAAAGTGACATCCTCCAGTCCAGTACCATTGGAAATGAAAATTTAATTGTACAATTCTAACTTCCTGATTTGAAACAACATAGGTCGGTTGAATTTGTTAGTAGAAAATGAAAGAAGTTGAAATAGCAAATTCTGACATCAACAAACTATGACTGAAATAACATAAACAACAATTGCTCTTGCTTCCTGAAGCGATTGGCTACACAATGGGTTCATCCATGGGGATATCCTTGTGACTTCTTTCAAGGGTGATTGCCATTTTGCAAAGCTGGTGATCCAGAGTTTCAGGTAAATGAAAATGACAGCATTGTGAACTAATGATTTGTTTTTCCCTCAGGGAGTCGGCATTTTGCTTTCTGGGTTATTTGGAACTGTGAATGGAACATCAGTATCTGTGTAAGACTCTTTCCCGGCCTACCTATCTGTATGCGTGTATGAGCATTCTATATTGATGAACTGAAAAACACAAATTCTGTCTTAACTCTAGTGACTTCTATACAGGGAGAATGCTGGTCTTCTGGCCTTGACTAAAGTTGGCAGCCGAAGGGTTGTCCAGATATCTGCTGGATTCATGATATTCTTCTCTGTTCTTGGTCAGCTGATTTGTGAAAATTATTTCTCAAAGATTGAATTTTATTGGTCTTCCTTTCCAATCATATTGTTCTTATTATCATAATTTACCAATATTCTGCAGGGAAATTTGGTGCAGTCTTTGCTTCAATTCCAGCACCCATTATTGCTGCTTTATACTGCCTTTTCTTTGCCTATGTGGGTACGTATAATGTTATTGGTTAACTCAGATTTCTGGATCTCGGAATTATTGTGATCAGTTTCAGCGAGCGCCAAACTAAACTTCCTTATGCACGTGCAGGTTCCGTGGGTCTTAGCTTCCTTCAGTTCTGTAACCTCAACAGCTTCCGAATCAAATTCATATTAGGCTTCTCTGTCTTCATGGGTTTGTCTGTGCCCCAATACTTTAATGAGTACACTGCTATTAATGGTTATGGTCCAGTGCACACAAATGCAAGATGGGTACGTATAAAACTATCAACCCCGTGCTGTCTGTTATAATGTAAACTTTTTGTCAAACAATGTCACTATTGGTTTGTGATTCATTAATGAAATTGTTATGCTCTTCTTATTTGGCAGTTCAACGATATTATAAATGTTCCTTTCTCATCAGAACCATTCGTTGCTGGTTGCTTAGCATTTTTCCTGGACAATACACTGCATAAAAAGGATGGTGCCATCAGGAAAGACAGAGGTAAACATTGGTGGGACAAGTTCAAAAACTTCAAGGGTGATACAAGGAATGAAGAATTTTATTCACTGCCTTTCAATTTAAACAAATATTTCCCATCTGTGTGATTCAAGTAGCACCCTAAGTTGTAAGATGGTCCTATCATGTATTCCTTCTCTCAAAATTTTCCAAAAGCTCGTTGTGGGAACAAATTGCTCTATTGTGAATCTTATTGCACGCTATAGCAGTAACAGAGTAGTGCCTTTCCTTTATAGGATGCCTCAGAACATTTTTTGAATTGTTTTTTTCTTTCTGTAAATCCACTGGGAGACTTAATGGATTTGAAGTAGCAACGAAGCAGCTATATTTGCTTTTCTTCCTTCAATTTGATCAGATACTTGCTTCCATAGAGATTTTAGTCCATTTATTCCAGCATCCTCACATTTGTTACTTAACAGGCATATCATATCTTGTGCCCACCCACTGGCTTGTAAAGTTGAATTGACCCTATGCTCCAAATCCTAAAGTTTAGGCTCCACAAATGATCCTTCCTGTAGAGAATATGATATCCAGAATGGACCACACTGCTTCCCAAAAATCTTTTTACAAATTTGAAATCGAGAGAATCAACTAATTCAAAAGCAACAGATGATTATCAGCAAGTGCTTAAATTTTGCTATGATATCATGTTAAAGTTGTTTGTGTATTGACTGTTGAGCTTTAAAAGATTCTTTGAGGGACAAAGCAAAGCCCTTGATTTATGCAAGTGATTGTGCTTTTAAGTTGCCGCAAAAGGTAACCAATAGAAGCAGCTGAAACCAGAAAAGTTGAAAGAGCTGGTGCAACTTCTGCAAAAGGCGATTTGACACTGGTGATGCTTTTTTGTGTCGTAAAGTAAAGGCTCTTCCATTCATGTCCCCCACCGCCACGCATTATAGTTGACAACGGATGCTCAGAGAATCCTTGTAAAGATCAAGATCCATTCCACTAACATTCCAACTTTTTCATTTATTTTAGCCAAAATCAGCCATTTGTTTTTCTGAAGTTTCTTCATTTTGATCTTATCAATGAAAATATTATATTTTTTAAATAATATGTTGTTGTTGTTGTTGTTATTATTATTATTTATTCTAGGTGAGATGACAATAATTACTTATATTATCTTAAAATTTATAAAAACTGCCATCTAATTGATATATTATATTATATAAAATAAAAATTAAAAAACTCTAAAAATATAATATTTCTCTTAAACTAAAAATATCAATTAATTTACGTGAATACTATTTTAATAATACATAATTGTAAATTAAATTTATTTTCAATTTTATTATGAGCGAGATTCAAAACTTAAATTTTTTATTCTACTTTTAAAAATTAAACAATTGAATCAATTTATTTTTATTAAATATTATTTATTTATACGTGCACTTTTTTAAATAACAAACAATTTCTTGTAATAGACCCGCTAACAAAATTATTTGTACAACTATCACGTACAAAAATTCGATATGCCATTGTTGAAAATCTTAACAGCCACATTATTGTCTATCCAACTACATTCAATTGTAGCACAAATTCATATACCTTTACCATGAACTTATTTAACTAACACAAAACATTATCTTAATTCTCTGTCTCTTCCATGTACCCACTTGTTGCCCTAAGCCAAATAAGATGACAAAATCTAAAATTTTGTTAAATTCCCTCAAATTATTCAATTACTCAAGCACAAATTACACGTCATACCCTAATCTCATTTGATGGGTATGTGTCATGTAATTTAGGTACAGAAAGCTAAAGGCAACGTAAATGTTGTTTGGTGGGGATGCCATTTAGAGTGGTATTGATTCATTAATGGCACTAGGCAATGAGAGTGGGACATAAAAAAGGGTTGTCTTCTTACATACCCACCATTTTTCAATACATGAAAAGGAGAAAGTGTTCAATGATGCCCACCAATTTTGTTCTATTACATTATGTATAATTAATTAAATGAAGCACAATACAGTAGGAATGTTAAAGAGTTTTCATATGATATTTATATAATAAATGAATTGAAACAATTTTAAATAAGATTAATTATGTCATATTATCGTACGATTATACAATTATGTAACATATTTATTGTAATTTTATATGTAATAACTTTATTAAACGATCGTCTAACAATGTAATGAAATATGCATTACTTAAAAGACAAAAATTAGGGTATTCTTTGACAATAAATTAATCATATATATATATATATATGGCATTTATGACCATTTTTCTCGTACTATAGAATATAATTAATGAACAAAGATAGAAGATTATAATTAATTAATGAATAAAGAAGGTGAGAACTTAAAATTATTGAATGATCTTGAAGGTTAGCTGGTGTTCTCATCCATCGAAAACTACGCAAATTTCTCAACTCCCCAGTAAGATATCAAAGTTCACAATGGGGTTTTGATTGCTTAATTAATGCAAATTAGTAGAGTAAATGAAAATCTACCAAAATTCAGTGAGTACGGATTCATATTATTTCTTTAATCTTTGTGGGTCATTTTTATTTTTTTATTTTTGCATCTGGATCCCTAAATCTTTTGTATATTTTTCAGACCAGATGATACTTCAGTGAATATTTTAGATATTTTACCAGGTTAGGGTTGGAATCGAACGGGGGATTGATTAATATAGATCGATAAAAAATATATTTATTACAAATATATAAAACTCAGGGCCCTGGATGATAAAATTTCATAATTTTTAAAATCTAGGAGGAAAGTGAGGCTTTGATATTGTAACAAGAAGATATAAATTAATCAAACATTAGAAGCAATGATAGAGAGGGAAAAGTGGGACCAGATGAATTGTCAGTCATCGGATTTTAAGGACAGAAGTATCTGACAGACTAGAAACCCACCACTTGATCTGCATAACTGTATGATCAAGTTTTTGTACCCAATTTTGGCAACCAGGCATAACTTGATCTGCACAACCTTATTCATGGTTCCCTGTAAATTATACTCGTATGGTTAAAAAATATAATACAATATGACATGATACGATATGAGAATTTTACGTTACAATAGGATACGATACGAAAATTTTCATATATAATGATTCATGGGTTTAACAATAGTCATGATGCATCCAAATGATATGGAGTCAATTCAAAATCTTGGGGCATGAATGATGTGAAGATTACACATGGTGAACTGCCCACATCATTGCTTTGGTCAATAAAAAACCTAACAAGTCTTGAGTTAAATTACTTGGGTTTGTAGGAATTACTCGCATGAAAAGAAGCATTAAACAATGCATACTGTTTTATTGGGTGTCTGCCCAGCCCAGCTAGCTGAGCTTGAAAGGCAGAATAGGATCCCTTTTGCATTGTAATGCACACGCGACATGCACTTATTGTTGCATGTTGTTGTGATCTCTTTCTTTTTCTCGTTCAGGCCTCACAAAAATTCATGCCCTTTTTGGTTTGGTGGGCAGCATCAAACGTGTTCCTGCTGGACCACCACCACCACCTCCACCACGCTCTCCCAAGAGCTTGCTCTGGGGAAACATCATTATTATCTCCCTTCTCCAACTTTGAATGAGTTGAGCATTAATCAGGGTGTAAGATATGGCGTAGATGAAGAACAAAAGGGGTACAAAATCAAATACAATATGACTTCTGGCCCTAAATTTATTTGTCCCTTCTGACAACGGTTCACAGCTCAGTACACCACATCATGCCATGCCAGGACCATATCTCGAATTAACTTAACATTAATACTGCTTTATTTATTCCCCCACTGATTTCACTTTCCTTAATTGTTTGCTTTTAAAAAGCAATTTGGACATTTGATTAATCATGGTATTCACCATTGAAACCAATATGGAATGAGGCATAGGCATTTATAACCAGTTGAAAGTTGGTGGATGGTGTGGCTATAAAAGACTGTTTCATCCTTCTCTTTGATTCCGGCTCTCTTTCTTAAAAAAGTGCAACAACAGGAAGGAACTGAAAAATGGGAAATTGTCAAGCCATTGATGCAGCAACACTGGTTATTCAGCATCCCTCTGGGAAAGTAGACAAGTTTTATTGGCCTGTGAATGCTAGTGAGATTATGAGGATGAATCCCGGTCACTATGTTGCTCTTCTCATTTCCACCACATTATGTCCAACCAATACTAATAACAACAAAGAGGACTGCCCTCCCAATAACAGCAGCAGCAGCAACAACAACAATGGCAACTCTGTTCGCTTAACCAGGATTAAGCTTCTCCGGCCGACGGATACTCTTGTTCTTGGCCAAGTTTATAGGCTTATTACTACTCAAGGTATGTTGCTGGTTCTTTGTTTTTGGTTTTCTGATAGTGGTTTTTATGTAGTTGACTTTGATTTGAAGTTATTAATGTGTCTTATTTTGTTTGTGGTTTTAGATGTTATGAAAGGATTATCGGCAAAGAAACACGCAAAGATGAATAGAAACCGACCACAATCCGCAGATAAGCCAGAGAAGGTGACTGAGAAGCCAAGAAGATCTGAACTTGAGAAGGACAATCAGGTGAACAATCAATTCTTTGTCAACTTGTTCTGTAGTAGATGATCATCGAATCCTATAATTTTGGGGACTTTACAATATTTTTAAGAGAAGATTATCATATTTCTGCAGTTAGATAGTGTTTTTCTGATTGTATCAAGCATGTTCAGGTGGTGAAGCATGAGAGACACCTACCCAGAACAGCAGCTTCCACTAACTCCGCCGCAGCCAAATCAAGAATGTGGCAACCATCGTTACAAAGCATCTCAGAAGCTGGAAGCTGATGACCATACTTGATACATATCTTCCAACATAATTTATAAGAACCAGAGGAGCCACAAGACTCACAGCAGCAAAAAAATCCAGGCTTGCTAAACCTGTTAATCCCACGACAAGTCATCCAGAGAAATAGGTAGCTGGCCAAGGAAACAATATTATTTCTCCTAAGTGCAGATCTATCCGTGTAATGCCTACTTGTATGACACTGTAATCAAGCAATAGAAAACGGTGAAACCCAAAAAAGCTGTAATCAAGTTATTCTCTTCAGTAATGCAGTTGGAAATTATCCAAAATATAAAATTTATGATTTTGGTTGATCATTAACGCTAGTAATTAATGTCCTGGATCAACCCAGGAAACAAGAGATTCCCAGTCCCAGATGATCTTTACTTCAAGGTCCAAGCTTGAGAGTTTTGATCCATAATGCTCAGTGATTTATCATTTGTTACTATCATGCGCAGAATTATTTGCTTAGATCTGATACTTTCATGCCAAGAACAGACGGGTCACCAAGATGCAAGGAGCAGAAGTTGTAATTATTGTTTTGAAAGACCATACCTACTTTATATTTTGCTTTCTCAATTACCACATATATATAATTGATTGATTATAAGAAATTAAGTAGATATATAAAATGATTATGTGATCCTGAGCAGTAGCTTCACCTGCTTGTCTGGAAACAACCCAGAAATAAAATTTCAAAACTTCTTATGATTAATTTTCCTCTATATTATAAATGATACATGGAATCTTGCCCTGGAACTATTTAATTATGGTTTTTCGGCTGAAGCATCCGTATTTGCCTGTGGTAAGATGCCATCAGGGGAAGTCAAATAAAAAACAATTCATTTTACAGTACAAGGTTAACACTAGAAAATTCATCAAATACAGTGTTTAGTATATTTACTGTCATGCGCAGAATTATTTGCTTAGATCTGATACTTTCATGCCAAGAACAGATGGGTCACCAAGATGCAAGGAACAGAAGTTGTAATCATTGTTTTGAAAGACCATACCTCCTTATATTTTGCTTTCTCAACTAATGCATATATATCTATATATATATATATATATATATATAGTAGATATATAAAATAATTACAACGATTCTGAACAGAATGTTTAATAAAATATCACATTAAATTGGATATTTTAAAACTTTATAATAGTAGATTTTACACATTTCATTGGATATATTTTTCGGGACGATGTAATAATCCAATACGTAATAAATAATATTAGAATCAAACTTATTCTAATTTTAATGTTTGAGTCAAACATCCACATATATCGAATGTGTTCATGAAAAATTCATAAATCTCAAAATAAAATAAAATAACACGTCGCAGAATTAAATAAGAAAGAGTGTGATAAAATGAACTCTCTGCAATCTATTGAACATATCTTTTAGGAAGTAGATAAGCCCAACCATGATAAGTGCTACACCTGTTAGTCTAGAAACAACCCAGAAATGAAATTTCAAAACTTGGTACGATTTATTTTCCTCTGTATTATAAATGATACATGGAACCTTGCCCTGGAACTATTTAATTATGTGTTTTCAGCTGAAGCATCAGTACTTACTATCAGGGGAAGTAAACTAAAAAACAATTCATCTTTACGGTGCGAGATTAACACCAGAAAATTCATAAAATATAGTGTTTAATATGTTTATATATCTTAATCATATGCTCCGGATTTATGTCAGTTCAACTTCAACTGAAGAATCATAAATTATATCCTTAATTATTGAACACAAACACTTGGTTTGGTACAAGGGAAATAGGAAAGAAAAAGGTGGAGCGCTTGTGAACTCGTGAAACTTGTAATAAATGGGTGAAAATAAAATTATAATCTAGTTCAAGAGAATAATCAATCACAGAGATTGTGAAATTTGTAGAGTTACTGCTATCTGTTGCTTCAATTTTGTTCCATTACCTTTCCAAGCTAAGAAGCCAGGCGTACATCACCATTAGAAAGTGGGACAACTGTAAGCAATTGATCTGTAGCTCATCATTAGAACATCTTTAAACATGAAAATTGAAAACTAGGCGTGTTACACTGAATAGTCATCTTGAACCAATGAAATCAATACACACAATTCTTTACACGTGGGCCATCTATTTTTGGCATGCTTTGCCAAATTTTCATAGCATAATACATAGTTTGTCTCTATTTTAGACAACCTCTGATAAGCAACATTAGTGAATGATAGAGAGATGAATTTAGGTTGTAGGCCTCAAATGGTCCTGATTGAGCTTGCTGCACAAACTATTCTCCTGAATCTCCCCTATTAATGTCTGAGAATTACAGTTTTCAAACAAGGCAGAAAACAAGTGGTTACCATTGTTTTTGGGTAGCTCAGAATTTAAAGTCCAGAAGATACATCCCATTTTCTGACCACAAAAAAATTTATCCGCTTCAAGAAAATTCAATGGCTTTGCTGTCAGAGTAGACTCAACCTTTTCCAACCACTCCAAAAAATGATTGTTTTGATTAAAAAAATGACTTGAGGCAACATGCATTGCTTACATTCAGAGCATGAAGGTATTGTTAACCACCAATAATCATGGAGGAATATATTTTCTTTAATAACATGAAAATGAGTACTCTACCACATGCTTCGGGGGATAGTCTTCCAAGTTGAATAACAATGAATCATGACAAAACCTTAAAATTTTCATCATTCCATTCCACTCAACTTTAATTTCCTGGCTCAGCACTCATGAGCCTGAGCTCCAAATCAATGGCAGAAGTTCTCAATATGATCACTTGAACAGTAAGATTTAAATTATGACATGAGCAGTCTACCCTCCCACATTTTGCATACATACAAAATACAGTAGTAAAATTGTTCGAACTTTTGAACTCAAAATTGAATTCTGGTCTGTATATGTACTGACAAATTCAGTTTCCTTGATTCAAGGCCTCAAGATGAGCACAAGCTTATAGAAGACAAACAAAGAACGGCCTTATCCCGCTAGTTTCATCCTTATCTTCACATATTTCGAAAATATCTTTAGAGCTTCAATGTAAGGATTTACCTCATCTAAAACAAAATGCATGCCCAGATTAACTCCCTTTGTGCTGAGAAGAGTTATATTAAGTGGCAGGAGATTCAATAAAATGGGTGATAAAGCATTAGTTGTTCTGTTAAATGCCCAGCATTTTCATTAATTAACAGTAGGCGATACAATGCAACCACATTACTTTCAAGGAGGACATAGATAATGTATGCCTGCCGGTGCCCGTATTGGCTGCCAAGATGTACAACTTATGTAACAGCAAGACTGACAGGCAAGTAGTTTAAAATATATGTTAACAACTGATAACTAAGGAGACAAACATGAAAATGGTAGCATTTTAACTGAAAAGAAAAGCAACCTAGGGGAAAGACAAAAAAGCAGTCTTTACCAATGAACAAAGACTCCTCTACTCTTAAAGAAATTAACCTTCAAATGAGAAAGACAAAATATTTTGGCCACCCACATTGTTTATTGTAATAACTGAACAAGCAACCTTTTTTGTGCATTTGTCCATTCAAAGCTCACCTCACAAAGATTCAGCCAAAATCCAAACTCCTCTACTGAACATTTGTTCCCAATAACAGATTACAAGCACGTGCACACACACACGCGCGCACATAAGAAATGAAAACTTGATAGCTCTTCTTGTATGCATCAACAGTTCTCTCTTGCTTGCACACTCACAAGCCAAGCAATTACACATTGTCGCATTAATAGAAGAAAACACCACAGTATCACTAAGCTGTTGCGTTCTCAGTCACCCTTCAAATTGTACATTGTTGTCAAGTTGACTGAAGTTACCCTTCTGCTTGAAAAGTTGATTGTGGTGATGCCTACAATAGAGACAATGCTCATGCGCCACATAGTTTGATGGGCTAATCACACAGCCTCCATGGCTGCACCTGAAACAGGCCTTATGGTATGACGTCCCATCAACCGCCACCTAAAAGATCAATACACCACTTTGGGTCAGGTAACCCCCCAAACCATGTATATAGAATAAGCAGTTTAAATCCATTCTTGAGTTGCTAACAGAATGGACCACTACTGTTTTTTCAAATAGTAATATAATCTCTATTGACAAGAAAGTGAATTCTCTTGCAAAGTTCACAGTTAATATTATATTAAATTTCTACTTTTACCTTTTCAATTGGGTAAACAGTTTTCTTGCAAGCAACACATTTATCTTGAGTTCCAGCAAACAAACTCGAAACTCTGCTATTTGTGACCTGCGAAATTCCACCCAATATGAGTACAAACATGGAATAGTTATAGTAGACTTTAATCAATGAGGCATGGAATGCTTTCAATGCAGTCCTAATTTTAATTTGAATGAATAAATTAGAGAATTCTGAAACTGAAATGTAAGGATACCGGATCAGCAGATCTGTCAACTCTAACAGTTTTTGGAGTACCTAAAAAAGAAAGGAACCCGTGAATAAGCTTAAACAGGCAGATAAGCATTAATAAATATCTTTAGGCAATGCAAAGTAATGGTTAAGCACCTTCAAAACTTTTATCCAAGCTGCCGGTCATCTTAAACAGTTGATCAAAGTGAGGCTTGCAATACAAAACACCCTCAAAAGAGCAATAGTTGCTCAGCTGTAAAGTTACAGAAGAAGATGAGAAATAAAGCTAAACTGCACATTGATACCATAAAACAAAAGATTTCACACCACATCGATGCTTGATAGACCAAATTAAAATGGCATGATGCAACATGCAGTTCGTTTACTGCAAACAAAAGAAAAAATTGCTTCTGCCACTGTTGTATGCTGTTTCAAAGATGCCACAGTTCACTACACAAAACCCACGATCATGACAAGGGAATGTAGTCTTTAGATGACATCTGACTCTCTACATTCTAATAACAAGTTCAGCATTTCTTGATAGACAGATTAAAATCCTCTGGCAGTGAGTTTCCTATCCATTTCTATTCATGTTCTTCTTGGTAGACCACATTAAAATGGCATGACGCTGCATGCAGTTAGTTTACAGCAAGCAAGAAGAGAAAAAATTGCCTCTGCCACTACTGCATGTTGTTTCAAAGATGCCATATTTCACTACATGAAACCAACAATCAGGCAAAGGGAATGTCATCTTCAGATGACAGACTCTCTACATTCTAGTTCTCTGGCTTATAAATGAAAGAAGATACAAATCCTCCATGATCAAAATCATGATACTTGCTTGAGGACCACAACAATAAGATTTGTGCTTGTCTAACCCAAATTTATCTTCTATTATTTCCCCAGGCTGAAAATAAGAACAAGCCAACCATTTTCTTTCATTCGAAGTGTCATGAAAATGAGAATTGAAGGGGCTTATTGAAAATTCAACAATGTTCTCTAAATTACACATCAGGTTGAATCATGCAAATTCCAATTTTGAAAATGTAATGTCAGTCTACAACACATAGTTGAAACCTCTATGATTATCCAATTATCACCTTTATGATTTCAAATGGAAGACATCTTATTCTGTTCTTGTGTTTTGCCCCTACCTCCTACCCCATCCCCTGAGATGAATGAAAGCAGAATTGATTCAAGTCCTCAAATTGTTTGAATTTTTATCCCTAGCCCAAAACTTATGGATTCTGCTTAGTAATGCTTCCCTTAAAAAATTCAAATAATTCATGGCACCCATAGTCCAAACTATTATGCCTGTTAATAGCCGTTTTCCTCTAACCAAATTATAGAAACATTCAAGAAAGTGATATTAAGATACAGATTTCCATAGCAACTGGGTATCGCAGCAGTCATCCAATCATCTTATTATAGATGGTATCTTACACCTAAATTAACAAGCTTGCAGGTGAAGCTCCTCAGCACAATATTCACAAAATTATAAAAGCATCTTTTGTGACAATAAATGAGGATCAACCTTCATACTTGTCAATCTGTGAAGAAATTTCCAATATGATAGAGGTCTACCTAGAACAACAAGAACACAAAAGCTTCGAACATCCAAAAGATATAGATACCGCATCAAAAGTTTACTCAGTGCAAGTCATTTAAACAACAAAAGATTTGTCAGCTATCAAGAAAAGCAAATCATTCGATTTTTTCTATTACTTAACGAGAAAAAACCGAGGCCGACAAAGTTGAATTTGCAAACAGGGGATCAGGATCATGTATGCAAATAGTCAACATCAGAAATGAACATCTATCCACCACCATCCTCAAACTCAAGACGACAACCCCAAAACAAATATGGACAAAAATCATAACGCTTCAAGCAGTCTCATAACCATCATCTTTACATAAAACAAAGATATAGAAATCAAAACTTTAGCACAAAGCAAAGAGACTATGGAAAATGGTGTTTGACAATTCGACATGCTCACACCAAAGCAAGTAAAATAACATCACATGTATTGAAATTCAACATATTCCAGTGTATGTCTATGTTTGCTTGAGATTGAGAGAGTGAATTTGTCACCTTGAGGGTACCCTTGCAGTGGTGGCATCTAAAACAAGCCTTGTGGTAGACTTTGTTATCAGCAGTTAGTTGATCAACCAAGTACACAGTCTTCTCACAAGCCTTACACTTCTGGGTAGTCCCTGCAAAAGTTGCCATCTCAGATCTTCTACACACAAAATTCTCGCTCTCGCAACAACAAATACAAACGAAAGCTGATAAACACTTCAATTTCAACTCTTTCTGATGTCGGGAACGAAGACTTTGTCTGCTGTATACAACTCCACTTTCAAAATTGTTTTTCGAGTCCGAGAGTACAGCTCAGAGCCATAGTGAGATAATAATAGATCTTTGCTTAGACCGGACCAATGAAAAGTGCTGATCAGGACCATTTTGTAATTTCAAGCTGATTGAATTACCACATTGCCCTAAAATTTGAAACGTGTCATTTGTCTATTGGAAATAGAGCCTTCGTATCCCTTTCGATCCAAAGAGTTCAAACAGGAAATCAAAACTCAGAACGCAGATTCGGACGTGTCTGGGTTCAATGTAGTGGGCAGGTTTAGATTCTGTTTGTACCACTTCCACAAACAGCGCGTGAAAGTGAATTCCTACGTCTTGAGGTGGTATTTCAGTTTGTTAAACTCATCTCTTGGTGCAGGCGTATGAAACGCGCTTAAAGAGCAAGGAGGAAACAAACTCATGGGTCCGACCCAGGTAGTAGAGCTCACTTCCACTAGACGAATGCATGGCCACCCGCTGGTGTTGGCGGGCGTCTCTTGTCATATTATTCTATTCTACTGCAGCCAAGCATGTCAAAAAGGAAAAAAGCTAAGCCAATGTTTTCTTATAGGGACCCAAAACTGGGTCTAATACATACATTTCCGCATTCACCGGCTTTTGTCATACAATAATTTAACCAGCTACATGTTTCTTTCTGCACATAGCTGTCCTGTAACCTTTTCAGTTGAGATAAACCAGGTGATGGACTGTCAGCTGAATGGCACAGGTTGGTACAACAGCCACCGGAATGAGGAAGTAAAGAAGTTTAGAAGTCTTAGATGGGAGAAACTTAATCCAACAAGTAAGCATCATCTTGCAATGCATCACATACCAGAAGAAATTACACTTGACATAAAAGACACAAAGCTCTTTACCATATTCATGAAATTCACATCCAATATTATGATGGGAACCAGGTAATAATCAGCACAGTAGCAAGTCTTACACAAGTATTTCATGACAACATATCTGTTCCACTTATTCAACAATCAGGAAAAAAAAAAAACCATTTAAGATCCAACATTGTTGCCCACAAATAAAAACCAACTGCTGAAGACATACAAAATCATGCACTTTCATCCCTTGCCTGTCTCCGAGCTTCTTCTCGCATGACTGCCTTGACGTAAATTTCATAGCAACAGCCTGAAACAAACATGCATAATGTCAGTGTTAGGAGCATTCTACAACAAGCTTGTCATACTCCACATTGATGCTTAAACTTCAATTACAATAGACGACAGTAAGTGCTGCTAAGCAAAATAAAAAATATGTGCTTTTAACCAACCCCTTGTACAAGGGAAATTACGGCTCACGATGAAACAACTACAAATTTTTTAAGTCAGTCAAAAAAAGCAATTGAGAAACTGGGAAATGCACATACAAGACTATGATTTAACAAAAAGAATATTGGCATTATAACAAGTTCTACTTTGTTTAAGATGTTGGTTATCTTAAGGCCGGAACTGAAATCATATGAACGAGCATTACAGGCACTTTTTGCAAACACCTAAGGTCCCAAATATGTGTAAATAGATAATTATTCCATGTATTAACCTAATTTGAGATGCTGTCCAATCTATGGTGAACCTAACTTGAGATGCTGTCCAATCTATGGTGCCATTGGTTACCCAGCCTTAGTAAAAACTCTCATCCTTCCAACCATGGTCTGATAACAAAACCATTGTGCCACAACATAATCCCAAAACCAATGATTCAAAGAAAATCAAGGAGTGCTTGAAATTTTCACAGTTTTATTTCAAATGTTAGAAGTCACTGGTTCTAGAACAATTAATTGTTATGAAAAATAGCACATACAAGAAAGCAGCATCTTAAAGAAGACACCACACTGCTGAGAAAGAGTGGATAAACATTTAGGAGTCAATAAGTCCCAAAGTGAAACTTCATGAATATGAATGAAAATAATATAACAAAGGAACTAGAATCAAGCGGCAAAGTTTCCCATGAGCACCACATCATTGTTACAAAGACTGATTTGAGACTGCTTTATCATCAATTTTGGTAGATTGTGAGAGACATACTGAGAAACATTCATCAATCTAAAAACATATTTATACATACCTCGTCAAGAAATACATCAATTAGAAACAAGAAAATCAACCAATTCATTAACAAGAGGTTCCAATTCCCAAAACAAAATACCCTTGGTATGAAATTTCACATATTAATTTTAGCATCAAATGCATGTGTGCCAAGTTCAAATGAAATGACAGCTTTGACCTTATTCATGAAGCGAAAGTAAGTAGATTTGTTACACGGATATCATATTATACAAACTAAGCTAATGGCTAATAACCTCCATTAGACTAAACCAGAACTATTAGAAAACCTACAAACAGCATGCAGACACTAGCCAAATCCATGTATATTAGGAAAACCTAAAGATTTCAATGATTAATTTATCTTTCCCAGAAGGGGAAGGTTTTAAACTATCAAAGAGTAGGAATACCATAGAAAATTCCCACAACGACAGTGTTATCTTGTCAACCTCTGACATAATTAAGTGCATTGGAAATCCATATCCAGCCTGTTATGGGACTTTTTATGCTACATTACAACTACTTAACTCATAAACATTTCATTATAAATATGCCAAAGACACCCAGCATACCTGCTACAACAACAATTGTAAGAACATCTCCAATTCTTTTCAATCGCCGCACACTCTTCTTGTGTGACTTGTATCTCTTAAGAGCAGGATCATCCATCAACAGCTGCAAAGTATTTGACTCAATATCAAATGAAAGCACAACGAAATCTAAAGTACACAAATCAACAAAGAACTACAATACCAATCAAATTATTATGAATAAAAGAAAAATAAAAGCATAACTAAACCCTTTTTAGGATTCTGTAACAGGAACACCAAGAATAAAAAGCTAATGCTAACTTGTAACTTTCCAAGAAGCAAGAATCTATCTGACATTCGCTTCATTTAATCATCAAATAATTTGATAAAGCCCGGATGCTAAATTCTAGTATTGTCCAATCCTATAAAGCAAACAGCAAAACAAGAAAAGAAAACCCTAATGGAAACAGATCAAACAAAAATCAAAAAGACACAAAAAAAAAAAGTGAAGAATGTCTCACAGCTTTCTCCCGAGCTCCTAATTCGACGTGACATCCACGACGCGAGAGGGAAAACGCATCTTCTGTCTTCTGCGTTTAATTCCAGCACAGATAACTTAGTTTAAAAAAACCAAATCAAATCCAAGCGAGATCGGTTAGTAATACATTAACATACCCGAGATTGAGATCGTAAGTGAGAAGCAATAGAAGTTTTAAGCAAAAATGCCATAATCACAGCACGAATCTGATTGACCGTCCACAACTATCAGTTTTGAGTAAAGGAACAAATTCGCAGCACAGAACCCAGTCCAGTTGGGTGCCAAAGTTAAATAGAAGGATTTGGTGTGGTTAGCCCTGTACGTTGGCTTATTTTTATTCCTACCTAGAATTTGCTTTTATTTTCTTTTTGGTCCCTATTTTTTCACTTTGTGAATCCTAAATTGCCACGCTTGCAGAGCGGTTTACACAACAGAAACAAAAGCAACCCATTTATAAGAAGTAACTCAGAGGCTTGACGCGAGCACAGAACGAAAATGGCTTTGAGAGGAGCTGCTGCAGTTGCATGTACAGCGAGAGGAAGAAACGCATTTCCTTCATCAACAAATCATTATCTTTCTCCTAGATTTCATAAGTCTCCTTCACATTCTCCCCAAAGATTCACAACATATCCCGGTAACCCACCTGGTGACCATCTTTTCTTTGAACATCGTTTAATTTATTTTTTTTAATGTTGCATCAATTAACACAAATTGCCATGTGTTTATACTTGTAGCATTGACAAACCAGATGCGCGCAATACAAGAGGCCTCTACGGATCGCTTAAGTCCCAAGAAAGAATATGAAAAGGAACAATCGCCAGAGAATTGGAAGATCAAAATGCTTTACGATGGAGATTGCCCACTCTGCATGCGAGAGGTCTGAATTTTATTTACTGTTTATACACATAAACTATTCCAATCTTTGTTTTCTTTCCTTGTTTATGTTTTGTTATGTTGTTGATAGGTTGATATGCTAAGGGAGAGGAATAAGCAATATGGCACCATAAAGTTTGTTGATATAAGCTCAGATGAATACTCTCCCAGGGAGAATCAAGGCCTAGACTACGCAACTGTATGCAATTAAACGTTGCAAATTAATGGGAACTTGTTAGCTTAATTAACATTAATCTTTTGGTCTTTTACACATATATTATTCACTTTTGTTGTCTGTTTAGGTTATGGGAAGAATTCATGCAATCCTTTCGGATGGAACGGTAGTCACTGATGTCGAAGTAAGCCTCAGTTCTTGATCTTTTCCGATTTGTATGCCCCAGCTGTTTTAAGTTGTTGAGTGTTTGTGGTATTACACATATTGTTTTTCTTTTGTATTTAGAACTATTGGTGGGATTCATAAAATGCTGACTTTCTGTTATTGCTTATGGTTCGTACAAATACTCTGCAGGCATTTAGAAGATTATATGAACAAGTTGGTCTTGGATGGGTTTATGCAATTACGAAATATGAACCTGTAAGCCACCTTATTTCTAAGGGCATAGCGGCATAGCATATAGTTGTATTGGTTTGTTTTATTTTATTAACTTGCATTTTTGAAGAAAAGTTGGTATTTCTTCTTCCTTTTCTGAGTTTTAATTGGAAAGCATACTATTTGTAGATTGCCACGATAGCTGATGCTGTTTATGGTGTTTGGGCTAAATATCGTCTTCAGATCACTGGTAAGTTCATTTTCATAGGGAATTCCCTTGCTGAGATTCTTAGGCATGATTGAGTTCTTAAGGTTGCCTTGGCTGAATAAACTGGCAGAGTAATGGATTTGCTGCTGTAGCATGAGTCTTTTATCTTGTGAATCCCTAAGTATAAGCCATTTTAATTAAACCTTTCATGTCTTTATTTAACAGGTCTTCCATGGACTGGGTAGATGTCATTTGGTTCTCACTGCTTAATAAAATATTGAGCTTGGTCTATTTTAACAACTAACGTGATTTTTCCCATTACTATTAAGAAACTCTAAAATAACCTAGTTTTCGTGATTCCAGATCAAACTGATGGCTAGTAGGAGTCTATTATGTTTTGTTAGTAAGATTCTTGCAATTATCTGATAGCAATGGTCTATTTTGGTTTCAGGTCGACCTCCCTTAGAAGAGGTTTTGGAAGCACGAAGGAAGAACAAGGTAGGTATATTGCAACTGCATAAATGTCATTGTTTCTGTAGTTCAATATGATAGGTCTTTACTAAAAGATTGCTGTAAGATGCTAGTCAATATCATAACCTCTTATTATACTCGCAATAAAAACTAAACAGACTTTTTAAGTACCTGAAGCTTCAAATGAAGCTAATTCTGAAATTACATCTTGCGTGGGGCAGATCAAAAATTCTATAAAGTTGGTCTTTAAAAAGTTCCCTTACTCGGTCCTTTTCCAAGCTGATGGAATTAATCCACTTAATAAGAATCTTGCAAAACAGAGAGGCCACTCCATGGTGGAGAGCCAGAGTACTTGGGTACATACAGCCTTGAGTACCAATGAGATATTGGGTTGCATATGATACTAAACTTTCTGAATGAACTCCCTAATATGTTATTCACATTCGCTAATCTTTGTTACAATCAAGTATCAGTTTTTTTTCCTTATTTATTTTCCATGAAATGCAATCAAATGAATCATCACAAACCATCATTTCAAATTTTCTCATAAACCTGAAAGTAAGTTTGATTGAACCATTGTGAGAATGAACCTGTTAAATACTAGCATATGTTAAAGGGTGGGGATTTTTTAGTAGTCCTGAACTTATCTCTGTGATAGTATAGCTTAAACATTAGGTGTTTTGTATTAATGTGCAGCTAAACCAGTTTCTTGCACTTTGTCCTCAATCGAAAATGCCCTGAATATTTCAATGGTGGAAGTGTCTAAAGAAGATTGATTTAATACTTCTTTGCAGGGTGAAGTATGTGGAGACAACAGCGCTTGTAAGATGTAACTTCAGATAACAGATTGCTGATGGACCAGATTTTGAAAGTTCCTTTTCTAATTGTCTCCACGAATTCACATCCTAAACTTGCCACAACACAAGTAGAAATATCAGTTCCTATTTTTGAGGTTTGTACCTGCAATCTGACTCCAGATTGTATATGTTTGCTCAAGGAGTTGGTTACAGGAATGAAAATGTAAACTTTTGAACCCTTGTATACCTGTTATATAATTATATTTATCAATAACAAATATATAAATCGAAGCATCCAGCAAGTGTTGGATTTGTGGATTCTAAACTTGATCAGGATTGTCATGATCTATAAGATTTAAGTAGACAGTTTATTTATTGCATTTCATGTTGCCACTTGACTCTGCTGGAAAGTCTATAAAACATTTCAAAAGAAGAATAGAAAAACAGATTCATCGGCCAAGTGATAACAGCAATCAAAGTACAGAAAATCAAGATCATCGGTCAAGTGATAACGGCAATCAAAGTTTTTTTGCCCCCTCAGCTTTCAGCATCTTCACCACAAATTCATCAATATTCTTATCTGAGCTCCCACCAACGCTAAGAGCTTTCTTGGCTAACTCTCTCAACTCAGAAGCATTCCTCCTAATTTCTTCACTTCTTTCTCCATCCATAACTTCATTTACGCATTTCTTAAGTTCTTCCCCTGTCACAATCCCATCTTCACCCTTCCTAACTCTCACTCCTATCTTCCAAACATCCTCCACACACTTTGCATTGGTTGGCTGATCAGTCCACTGCGGCACTGCCACCATGGGCACACAAAGGCTCAACCCTTCTAAGATCGAGTTCCATCCACAGTGTGTTATGAAGCAACCCACGGCTCTGTGAGCTAGAACATCGAGCTGGTTGCACCATGTCACTATTAACCCTGTTTGACCAACTGAATTCACAAATTCAACGGGCAGCTTGTTTTCATTCTCCTTAGCAGCCCATAGGAAAGGTTTATTGCTTGCTTTTAAGCCCCGTGCAATTTCCTCAACTTGTTTAGCTGCAATGTCTGTCATGCTTCCAAATGATACGTATATCACTGAATTTTCTGGCTTTGTGTCTAGCCATCTCATGCAGTCGTCACTGGTTGGTTGCCAAAGACTACCACCATAAGCTGAATCTCCTGCAATTTGTTGGTCAAGGTAGGCGGATGGCACCATTGGTCCGATCATCACCAATGGCCAAAGTCCAAGCATGGCCTCCACTAGCTTTTTAAAAGTCAAAGCAATACCCCAAAAAAGAAAAAAAAATGCATTAGTTGACCTACTTTTGCCTGATCATCCAGTTCATTTGGAATTATTCCCAACAAATAATCCTTTTCAGAAAATAATCTAATGCTATTATAACTTCCTCCATTAATGGAACATGTTTTAGCTTTTATTCAGTTGATCTCTTTGTTCACCACAAGCAAGAATTATTCTAAATCGCTTGTTCAGCTGACAGTCAGTTACCTCATTTTCCAGCTCTTCGAAAGAGTTGCAAAAGACCCAGTCATTTTTATCCAAGTTGACAAATTTCTCTATAATTGCTGCCAAATAAACAGGGCTACTTTCAGGTTGTGCAAGAAAACCCGGGAAGTCAGAAAAGCCAAGTGAAGGCAGGCCAGGCAATGATAAGGGCATGATTTCTTGCTTCAGAGGCAAAGTCAAGAGACCTTGATTGATTTGCCAATACAAAGAGCAAACAGAAGCAGAGTTAGTCAACATTGCAGCTGCATAAATGCCAAATTGTCTAGCTACATCAACAGCCCAAATTAGGGACGAATCGTATACAATACAGCAAACAGGTGAGGCTGAGTCTTTGTACTTGAGTATGAGCTCTGCTAATGTTCTTGAACCTACTGTTTTGAAAGACTCCAAATAGGCTTTTGCACTTGGAGCTTGCTTGAAGCCGCCTTCGTCGAAGCCATCAGAGATCGGCTCAACCCCTACTGTGGTCGCCTGGATTGACTTGACAGTGTAATGGGTGGTGGCGAAAGTGACCTTGAGTCCTTTGAATGCAAGACGTTTAGCAAATTGGAGAAGTGGGTTTATGTGGCCCTGAGCCGGATATGGAAACATAAGAACATGACCTCTTTGGTTCTCCATTCTTTGGAGTTTGCTTTCTACTGTTGAATATAATAGATAATACATAGACTAATCTTGAGGTCTTTTATAGAAAGTAAGCCTGCAAAAATGTTGGTTCCGTGTCAAATTTGGGTCGCTCTGTTGACTTCGATGGCCGAGATAATCTAAATTCAGTGAATGAGAAATGATATGAGACTCCCCTTTAAACTACAGTAGTACTGATTGATATTCAGTATTATGTTGATAACTAAATCTGGTTTGGACCCAGTCTGTCACTTTTAGCTTCTAATCTGGGATTCGCTGCATTGATTTGATCAAATGTTGATTAATCATCCCAGAAATTCGGATCCATCTGGAAAATAAATGGGAGTATTTCCCAGCAAATTCTTTCTACAAATATAATATACTTAGCATTTCCCCTATGTCTTATTCGAAGTTCTTGTTATATATTTAGTATTGTCTACATTTAATAGTTATATACTGCAGCCTTTCATGCATTCACTTGTTCTGTGGCTTTTCCAAGCAAAGATTGCTTGAAACCATAGAGGGTGTTTTCATCTAAACTGGATTCGGTTCTTCCGTTTTAAGTACTCGGCATGGTATATAAGTTCTATGCTCAGCTATAGAAATACAACTACACTTAAGAATAGACGCATAAAAATTTACCTTTATCAGACAAAATGGTGATTCAACATAACAGCCACTGTTCAACCGTTTCACAGCTGCCATTGAAGCAACTTCAGGTTTACAGCAAGGCACCTTGCCTGATTCTCTGACTGTGGTCGTCCAAATATTTACCATTTATTGCGTGAAGAAAACAAACTTGTTCATCTTCAGTGAGCAGTGCCAAAATTTATGACCTACAAGCTATATCTACACCTGATGAAATTTCAACTTGCTGCAATCAACAACTGCACACAAAATTGAACCAGGCAGCATCTGGCAATACTATGTCTACTATGATGATGAAACCAAATTTTCACAGCCCATTTGGATATCTCTGAATTTCTGGAAAACGAGTTCTTTTCAAAGCCAAGATTTTCCTTATAGAGAACCACTTCAGTACACTAAACAGCATTGTCCATCACCTCTGAGCTTTTTCCATGGCAAGAGATGTAGACTGCGCCATCAGGAAGCCATCAACAGCACTTTGTCGATCAGCTTGTGATTCCAAACTGAGGTTCTGAGACAGGAGATCTGTATGAAAAAATCTCAGATGATCCTCATCACAGAATGCTTGAGAAATGGACCAGTATCACAGATAAGAGAGTTGGTGATTTGGCCTAGATAACTTAAGGCCTGTTCATATCTAAGACCCATGTTTTCCACACTGTGCAAGTTATAATCATCCAGACCAGACATGCCCCCAACAGAATATATGGATGAGATGTTATCTGGAGAAGAGGCATTCAGTTGTGTAAAATCAGAGCCACCCATCTTGTGAGAACCCAGAATCTTGCCCCCATTAGAAATATCTGCTGTTGGCAAGCTTGATGTGCAAAGAGCATTAGGTAAGTGTGAAGGGCCACCAGTGAGAGAGGCTTCATCCACCAAAGAGACAACTTCCCCCCAGTTTTTAAAAGCACAAATTACCAAATTCGAAGCTCCAGCCTGAGGTCACAATCAAACAGAAGGAAAAAAATCATAAATTGAAGGAGAAAGAATGTATAACTGAATAACAAACAAAATCTGATGTGATAACGTAATTGTACCTTTTGGGCTTCAGACAGCTTATCAATGGGGACATACCGGCACTCTGAAAGTAGTCCCATCACTTGTCCCACAACTTTAAAGACCACACCAGATTTCTGTTGGGTACCAGGAGGGCAGTACAAATACATCATCTTATCAAGTACACATGTCTGAGCATGCTCCACTGTGACTTCCCACGCTTAGCAGACATACCAGTGGTACCAAGGATCTGCATACATAACAACGAGCAAAATTTTTATTACCACTCCAAGGTTGACAAATCCTCACATAGCAAGCAGTCAGAGCTGTTAAAGATGTCATTGTAAAACTTTCCACATGTTACATAAAACTTAATGTGGCATAATAAAGCATAGATGTTATTGTAAGTCAATTATCATTTCCTTGAGCAACTTAATCTCTCATTTGTAGTGAACAGGAAATCCTCAGCAAAGCTCTACTAAGAATGTTAATATTAATTGCTTGTGTTCCTCAGGGGCACAAGGTGTCTATCTGAACAAGAATGTTAATATAGAATGTTCGTGTTCCGCATGGGCACGAAGTGTAAATCCAAACCACCTCTAAATTTCAAATGTTGTTACTAGGCATGGCCCTTTGTTTTCCTTCAAGGCAGATATGCCCCAATCCTAAATACCGGTATGAAACACAGGTCCTCTAAGCCTCCCGTGCTCTTAATTCACTGTTACCATCAGACTGTATGTGGCCCATTAACCAGTTTCTTCTAAAGAATGTAGTCATGATTATCCTCAAGACGTGAAATACCAAGTAGTACAGTATATTGTAAAGGTAAAATGTAAGAGAAAAATGAATAATGTCTTGCATGTCGAAGCCTTGGAGGGTCCAGAACAAGTAGGGTCAAGAAATCTTTTACAGTGTTGATACTTTCCCAACTCAAACGCTTGTGGAAAGCTCCATCTTTGCCAGTCTTTTCCAATCTCCAAACATCATCAAATAGGGATGGAGGGTAGTGCTTCTTGTAGACTGCAATCAGAAACCGAAAACTAAATTGAAATTTTTCTCATCTCCTTATGCTTATTACTTATTTGAACAACCCAGCATAGGTCAATGAACATGCTTGATCTGATGTTAACAATGTCAACTTAAAACACAAGCAGTCAAAGGAAGTCCTGGAATGATTTAACTCTTCTAAAGAGTGATGCTATCCAATTCTGTCCTGAATACTGCTGAAATGTTTGGACTTTAAAAGGACAAAAAGATACAGTAAAATAGATAGTCACATGGTATACAAGAATGCAAGATAATATTAAACATTTATATTCTAATTAATCAACAGTAAGCAAAAAAAATTCACAATTACTCACATTCTCCACGGTGATCCCTGACAATGAAAGATTCTGTCTGCTTCCCATACTCTAGTTTCGTCAGAGTTATCCACAACTCGTGCTCCAAGTCTGAACCTACGGCTTCTTGTCCAGCATGAATTATCCATAAATGAAATCTCACACACCAAACCAATTCCTCTTTTAGAGTCAGAAATGCATCTCCTGTAAGAAGAGGTTTGTTTCCTTCTCTCTTCCTGACAATGTTATTCTTAAACTCTTCAACGGTACAATTGTCACTCTCCTCAGCATCAAAATCTCCCTCAAGAACAACAATTTCAACCCTGGCAGAGGATTCAGGACCAGAAGTAACAATTTGGCCAGTAAGACTAGCTACTTTTATAGTGGAGTCTTCTCCCTCAATTCAAGCACCAGTGAATACTGGAAGAGAAAATTATTTACGAACTGTAATTGTAGGCTTCTTGATTCAGGAGATTGAATCTCTTTCCCACTATTCCTGGACAAGGATGCATAAAAAAACATTAACGAAACATTTTCAATGCCACAGGTGGTAAACTTCACAACATACAGCTTAAAAAGTTAAGACTTTTCAAATAAATGCTAAGTA